>VXBZ01006334.1:234020-324584 GCA_013399135.1 Heliornis fulica | reverse complement strand
TTTTTTTTTTTTGTCACTGCCTCACATGGGCATTACTAGCAGCCAGCCTGCTTTCAACTGACGTGAAACTGGCAATGCAACAAGCAGACCTCCAGTTTACAGGAACACTGTGATAGCAATCACTTACCTTTGTGTTTCAAGTTTACATAAAACTGCACACATCACCACTGGTGAGACACTGCAAACCACGCAGACACGTGCACTAGCCCAGGCCAGGAGCACTGCACCCCAGAGGGAGCCGTCCGCTGCTCCCCCGTGCACCGCTGGGCTTGCTTACAAGGAACTGGGGGGCAGGGGCAAGGAGGCAGTGAACTCTGCACCCTCTTGCAAGGAAGAAATAGTGTCTGTGTTACACACCACTCGAAGATATTCCCCAGAGAGCTGAGGAACCTGAATGCAGAAAGCCTGACAGAAATTACTGTAACTGAGGTTCTATTAAGGCACTGAGAGATTTAAATACCTTGACCCAAGCCTTTCTGGAAGAGCTCACCAGAGATGGAAATTGAATCTTGCTCTCAAGAGTGAATATCAAACACAAAACTTTTTTTTTTTTTTCTTTTCCTTTGAGGTACTAGAAATGTAAAGCATTTCCTTATCACCAGAGATTTCATAAAAGTTGCTGACTCTGATCACAATACTTAAATCTACATTTTTAAGGACATAGTGTCCCTTGAACACACTTGGCTTTCATTGAATTCAAGATAAGCAGCACATACATACATCAGAACCGTACATTGTTACACCTGCAATATTTTAAAACAGATATACCACGTGAATATGCCTGTGTTTATCTCTGCTAGCCATAAAAAGAAAGAGACACCGCAAACCAAAGTCAGCAACAACATTAAAGCACCAGGTATTTGTGTTTGGGAATGCACAGTACTGAGTGTCCTGTGGAGCGTAAACCCAACAAGACCCAAAAGGGGACAGGGCTGCGAGAGCAGGAGCGGTTAACACAGAGGTCACTGTGACAGCTCCACCAAATGCGTAACTCTTGCTCCCCAAGTCCTGCACGTGAGGCCTAAGGATCCAGTAGGAAGGGGACTTCAACAAGTAACGGCAAAGCAATTCAGACAGCCCCTAACCACTGCGCTCTGGAGACAGCCTCCTCAGGAGCCTGTGGGGAAGATGGCTGTTCACAAAAGGATACCCAAATTCATGATCCCTAATAGGACAGTAAAAGGACTGGGTAGGTATATATGCACCCCAAGGAGTCTTGAGAGTCTAGCAAGAAACCCTGATTACGCCCAACCCTGATTATGCCCACCTACTTTCTCTGGCAAATGTACACTAAACTAGATGTATAGCTAGTGTACACTTCACCTGTCCCCCAGGGCACCTCCAGAGATGAGATTTCACCTTTAGCCACTGCGGATGGAGTTCAACCTTCCCTGGGAATCCTGGCTTACATGGTTTTCAAGCAAAATTTCTGGAAGATGATGATGGAAATGGAATTCCTGAGCCAACTGAGCCCACAAATGCAATGAAAACATTAGACAGTGTGTTCCTCCCTGGATCATGTACAAACAAGGATAAGCTCTGCAGCATCTATACCTTCTTATCCCATAGCTGGAAAGTACTCCCCACTACCTACCATAATTTTCATCAGTATATAAGTAAACTTGTGGGATGAGTGGCCCTAATTTGACAAGTATACTGTCACCTAATGTCTCTGTATACAGGGTGGATTTGTACTTGGCTATGTGTGAAGTAATGATTCCATATGTGCTTACACTTCCTGAGGAATTCTTCAAAAAGATTGGAGGAGAGTTTAAGAAGCACAAGCATTTCACTTCTACATATGTTTCCGGAACTTGCTTTTTTCTAGCCCACAGAAAATATCCTCAAGCCTCATTTTAGACTGCTGTCACAATATTTTCAGGCTCAAGACACAAGATTTCATTAATTTCTATACCATCAAGATCTGTTCCAATATTAAATAAGAGAAACAGAAAGCTACACATATGAGAAGACTACTCCGAGCCAAGACTTCAGGGCTTGGCTTTATTTCAAGCCTTAAAGAGTTGACTTTAAAAAAAACAGGAAATTAAAATGCTGAAAATAAAGTTAAAATAATTCAGCTTTGCCTCCTGGGTAACACTTTCCTGCTTCCTGTGGAAAGGCTCACTCTAAGAATCCTATATATATTCTTTTCCTGTTTCTTTTATGGATACACTTATCTTTCAATTTTTACACATCAAGACTGCTGCTTAGAGTTTAAGTTAAGCAATAGAAGTGAGATTCATGCAGTTTTTTGAGTAACTTGTGCTTGTCCACTAAGTCTGCGAAAACACTTGCATCAATTCCGGTACTTACACTGGTACTTACAATGTTTCATGTAAAGTGAAATGAAACACTAAACTTCTGGAGATCACAGAACACCTCTCTAGAGAGAAAACAGTTCTCTAGGTGTGCCACACAAGTCCAAAAGCAGTAGGAAAAAGTCCCTTAGCCTGCGGGCTATCCTCTTGCTAATACAGCCTACCACACAGTTTGTACTCATCACCACACTGGTTTCGTGACAACTTATACTCAACCTGTCAACAAGATCCCCATACCAGCCCTCACAATCACTAGGTTATTGTATTTTTATTTTCAAAAATCTAAAAAAATTAAGTAAAAGTCAACATAGGGAAAGGACATATGAAAAGTATTTTTTATGATAGTGATACGAATAAAAAACCTTTTTATTATAGTGTATATTATATTTTCAGTCTTACTTAATGGGTTATGCAAGCTGTTTTTACACAAATGATTCACCGCCAGCCTATGAACTCCGCTAAGGACAAACCTCAGCTTCCTCGAGGAAATTACCTCGGCTCTGCAATTCAGCAGCTGGGAGGTGAAGCAGTGACCTGTTAAGCCTATCATTGCATCAGGCTATGAATACATTACAAAGCAGCCACTGAATAAATAAAACATCATATTTTCCTTTCCAAAATTTTAAGAAACAATTATTCATTCCTGCTTTAGATTTTTCCCAACCTGAAGTTAACCTACTTTACAGAATCACAAATATTTGCCCCTTTCCTTAAAAGTATTTGACTTGTCAGTTAAAAGCTAATGAAATGGTTATTAAAACTAGTTACATTTAACATTGTAATCAACACGAAATTCTGAAACGTGAAAAAAAAAAAATCTACTTTCCTGTACGTGAAGATAGGCATTAACTCTTTCCTAAAATCTCATTAAAAATATATCTCAAATATCGCGATACGGCCATATAATCTTTATATCGTGCCTCATTAAACATCAATAAAACGACAAAATATCACCATGTACTTTCTAAGCAGTGGACAAGAGAAAAAATAAATCTTCATTTAATTTCAAATGTAATGGCGAAGCATATTAAAAGCCCAATCCAGCATCCACCAATGGAGTTCCTGGGAGTCTTTCCATTAATTTACAAATGCTTTTGGTTAAGGGAGCAAGATAAATGTTAGCAAGTAAAAGGAAGAGAAATGAATACTTACCCATGAATTCAATTCCTAAATGGTCTGCTATACCCAAGAAAGCATGTAAAAGAAAAAAAAAAAAGAAAAAGAGACGGAAATGTTAGAAATAGACTTAAATGCAAATACCACCTTTACCCACCCCAGCAACATTCATATCTTTGAGAGGTGCAGGACGCAATGTGGGGTCATGGGACCACTGTGTGGGTGCTGCTCAGAAGGAAAAGCCCTTCAAAGGGCCATACTAAGGACACTGCACTGTCACAGAGGGGAAGGGCATTTGGGGAAAGCCAAGAACATCTTTACTCATTCTTATTCCACTGAAGTGCCGCAAGCCAGCTACCTACAGGAATTTCATTTTCTCTCCCTCCTGAAACTCCTCTCTCGACATGCTAACTGCTATCATTAGACAAGGTTCTTGCTTTCATTTTCTCTGACAGAGATCAAAACCTGAGGAGATGAATGGAAGGCTTCTACTGAGTTTTGCAGCTCTTGTACAGCACAGCGGCCATGCTCGCACCCGATGCAATTGCATAACTGCCATCTGGTGTGTAACAGAAAATCCGACTTCAGAAAGAGTAGCCATGTTCCCTACTTAGTCATCTGACTGATGGGGCGCAACAGTTTCAAGACGTATAGAACCAAAGCAAAAATTTTATCGTTTTTAGAATACTGATTGAATTTACCACACGGAGTTCGAAACGTTTCGGGGCCGTTTTTTCACATGACAAACTAGAAAATGTCTCTAAGAGACAGATGTTTTAGTGCAAAGCAGATTGAAATTTATATAGTTACTAATTTTAACTCTATATGAAATACGTTTAAGTTTATATGTGATTAAAGAAAAACAAACTCGTCATCCTGCAGGGACAGGACAACAGAGGCAGTAACAGACTTTCCAGAAGTGAATGTGTAAGGAGAAGCAGCTTCAAGCCCAAAGTGAAACTGGAGGGGCACTTTTGGAAAGGCATCAGAACACAGTTCTCTCTACAATAGCTTTGAAATATTTTGCTTTTCCATGGGAGGCAATAAATTGCATTAGAAGAATAAAGAAGGACATTTTTCTGAGGAAATTGTAAGATTTAAGATATAATAAAAGCAAAGTATTTTAATAGCATTTATCTTCCTTTTAATTTATGACCACAATTCCTTGGTACATAAGAGATTAATACATGATTTTGCCAGTTTCCAAGAGCAAGAGGGTTACATGAAAGACAGAGCAAGACTGACATTCTGGCTTGTACTTAGAACTGGGAGGTGCTACTGGGAGCCATGTGTGTGAAACACCCTGTCCCATTAATTAACATCCTGCAGTTTTCAACAGTCTACTTAAGAACTACACAGCAAAGTTAAAAGATGATTTTTCCAGCATAAACCAAGAGTAGTTTTAAACACTTTATTGTATGAACTGTCAGCTCTGGTGCCTGTAATAAGAATACGAAATATTTGGGTTTCTGCTGAGAAAGCTGAAGTGATTCACCTTCTGGAACTTTTAAATCCTTCCAGGGAAGGCATCGAGAATCAGCTTGCTCCATTCACTTAACATTCAAATCTATATAATAGCTGCTAAACTCTGTAATTATCTTCATGCAGAAGACACAATATGCATCTCAACAGTACATAAGATGATGTGGTATAAATACCTGACTACCATGGTGTTAGGACAGGCGCGTCACGCAAGCCTGGTGACACCAAATGAATCTTTCTTTTTGGCATTAAGCACATACCTCATACCCATGCACTGAGGTATTCCACATTACAATCTCATAATCTATATTCTTGCATTCACATACAAGCATCAAATACAAACATCTCTCATGCATGTGACAAAGGGATATCATTTTTTTAAGACCATGAGATCAGAAATATCAGAAGCGCATTCATCATACTATATTCCCAGAGATTTGTAGCTTTTCCCTCTCATTTTCTGTGCCTTTGAAATCTGCAAATTCTACCTGCGTGCAATTCACATCTTGCACCCCCTGGAAACTACATCAAGATGCAGTCAACAGCTTCTTACTTTAAAACACGGTAACTGGGACCGTAAGCACCGTAATCTGGTCTCCAAGCAGCTAACCACAGTCACTTATGAAGCAGGATTATGCAATACCAGCTTTTCAGGCCTATGTAGAAGAGCTGAAAACACAACCCTCCTCCTCCTAGGGTGGATACACACGTTGTTTACGTGTTTTCCATCCAGAGCCTGCAATCTCTTCAATGACTTCTCCACCATGGATAAAAGCCACTTTCTCCAAAAGTGAATCTAAAATACACCTTGCCTTTAAAAAGATGGAAAAAAAAACATTTACACTTATCTTTGAGTGCCTTATATGTAAACTCAATCCAAGGGTATGTGAAGCCTTCCCAGAAAATGTGTTCAACTGGAGATGGTGGAAACCTGTCAGGTTATTTATTTTAAATCTGTCACATGGGTGAAAAGCACCTTCAGCAACCAGCATAATATATATTGCTGAACAAAGCTGATTTACTCAGATTACGATGAAAAGAAGTCTAATGGGATAAACCTTTACAGTAAATTATCCAAGCTGCCAATTTCTCTCATTAAGCGCAGTTCAACAAGCTCTGTGAGCAGCTATCTGGGAACAGAAAATAGCAAAACTCTGAATTGTTTCTGATTTACTTCACTTGCTGGTGCTGCCCTCTTGCCCCACTGCTGTGGCACACACACAGCAGCGTCCAAGCATGGGACCTGGCTTCTATGCTCACCCTCATGTTTGCAGAACAGATGCTGCAACAGCGGCAGCAGCAGCTGGGCTGGCAGGACCCTGCACGGCAGGGACCCCACAAGGGAAAGCAGCACCTCTGTGACTGTACATTACAAACAAGCCTCCTGTGCCACCAGACTGCTTTTCCTCCCCACACCCAGCGTCTGCTGGTGGCACTGGAAGGAGGGATGGAGAGCAGCAGATGGGACAGGCTGTGGCCGTCATCGGTCTGTGCCCCTTGGTGACCGGCCGTCAGCTCAGTGGTCACTCGCACTTGCACCGCTGTGGTGAAAATAAGCAATTCTGCAGGTTGCAGTTTTGGAGATGGGTTTCATCTCTGCTACCAGCAGCCAGAAACTCTCCCAGCAGGTCTGTGTGAGAGACAGGCATGGCACAGGGACCTGCACAGTGGGGACAATGGCGGGGAAGGTGAGCTGTGGTGATGACATAAGAGAAAATGTAAAGTGTTGACTCCTGACATGCCGCTGTGTAACAAAGGACTGCCATAAAGTCATAACATATAAATGATAAATTGCCTGCAGAGCACTTCTTTGGACACCACAAGTGCAATGTTGAGTAATTCACTGTCAATCAATGCAGCTCCTTTAAGGGCTCCGTTCAACAAAGATGCATATGAGCGATATTAGTGTGCTGAAGCATGGGCGCTGCTCCACAAGATGGGGTCATTAACCAAGTAACACAATGGTCTTTTATTTTTGTTACTGGGATTTCTTCTTTATGGTATTGTGATGTTCTTAGGAACCAATACATTACTCAGGAAGATTATTCACTTTTATATTATATTTTATGCATATTTCTGTATTTTGTTGTTGATGTGGGAAAAATATCATGCCTTATGGTCCTTGCACTACATGAATATGTTGCTAGTATTAAAGCCCTTTTAATTTATACTTTATGAATATCTACACACCTGGGAATACTTGATAACAAGCACAAGAGAAGATAAATTCACAGTCACTAATGGAATAATTTATTAGTGCTTCATGCAGAACATGCAGACTTGTGTCTAGACTGTGGTTTGGCTGGAGCTGTTTTCTTAGTCATATTAAGTTGGAGATTTTTTTCTCAGTTAAAGACAAGTTTCATTATCCCACTATGAATAGTAATATAAACTCTACATGTAAACCTCAGTGATTTACAAAAAAAATAATCTTCAACATGGAAGTCCTCATCGTAGACGACTACAGACATTTTAATCTGTTCTAGGATAGGCTGACATTGGCACAAAGGAGAATGTTTAAGGAAATCACTGCAACAGCAAAGTATTTTGCTCTGCAAATGAAATTGATCAGTTTCAATAAACTCATAAAATGTGTTAAATTGCCCTTGGTAGATTACTGTCTTGAATAGAAAATTCTACATGATAATATGCTGCAAGCTACTTTGGGACAGCTCAAGTATTTTGAACAGATTCTCTGGCTGGAAGGAACACAACAAAGTTTAACTTGTATTAGATCAACGAAACATGGTCTGAAATGAAGAAAAATCCCTCCAATTCAAAAGGCAGCTAGATTAGGACACCACCGAAACACTCAAACTGCTGCTGTCTTACCCATTACTTTTCATTATGTTTGACAGCACACCGTTATCAGCCTACTTGTGTATTCACAAACCACAACTGGCTACATATACAAATATAAGAAAGTATATTATTTTACTATATTATTTTTGAATCCTCAAGTATATTATTTTTAGTGCCTCATTTTGCACATGAGCACATAGGTGACAAGGGATTTCTCTAATCAGCAGGAATGGTACTTTGCTCCTGTTTTCTCTCAGACATCCACAGGAGGTAATCAGACTTCGCAAACTGGCCAAAAGCTCTCAGAGAATTTGTTTGGGGTTTTTTCAGCATGAAAAAGCTCCAGCATGTTTTAATGTATTTTACAAATCTCAGTTATTAGAAAGAACCAAATTTGATTTTGCTATTTGTTTTCGAGAAGTTCTGGTGATTTGTTTCTGTAATTACTACCCATAAAAATCCTCTTCACAGTGTTTTTGGGGAGTGAAAGAAGTGATTGAGATGATTCAGGAGAATCAGAGACATAAAAATATTTCAACTACTGATTTTTCAAAGCATCTTCACTGAAAGACATGATAGGAATTTCCCTCTGTGGGACATTTAAAAATGGGCCATGCTAAATCCTGGTAATGACCCTGAATAGAGAAATAGCCAGTACCTTTTTTTACCCTCTCTTAAGGGGAGGATCATTACATTTTTTTCAGATGTGAAATTTCCCTGGCAATGTGTAGGCTGTTCACTACCTGTTAGCTAATGCAATAGTAAGTATATGGATTATAGCTTCATTTGACCATTGTCAAGACACAGCGATGAAAATCACAAATACACAAATCTCTTAAAAGATATTTGGTCATTTTTCAATGAAATTATAAATTCCAGTTACAGAAAGGATAACTTTAAACAGAAAAAGCATCCATACATCTATTAAAGCTTCACGATCTGATCTATACTCAGCATAAACAACAACATTTATGTTCTTTTAAATTTATATAGATAAGGTTAATTTTATTGTAAACCAAATTAAACCCCGAAAAAATAAATATTGAAGATAACACCTAGAGGTTAATTACTTTATCCATTTCCTTTTAAAGAAGAAGAAAAGGCAAAGGAGAAGAAACCCTGGACTTGCTGTGAGTATCTGTATGGCTCTGGAAAGCCTCAGGACAGAACCCCTTTATCCACAACTGATTCCATAACAAAGGAACGCTCAAAAAACATCCAGCAAAACCTCTTGTTATATAAATAATCTACACTGCTAAATAATGGAATAAACTATTGATTTTCTTTCCCTTTGAATGATAAAAGCCCAAGGCTGTGGTTCCAAAATTAAAATATTGTTTCTAACTTCTGAAAATAAAGAAGAGCAATACTCCCATTTTCATGGGTTCCAGACTAGTTGGAAATTTCAGGTACTTCACTCACCTGCAGCACACAGGCTCAGAGGATTAAGCTTGCCTCTTCCCTATCATTTTTAAGACCTCAAATCTTCATAGTACCCGTTAACAGGCTAAGTTGCTCCCCTTTGAGGCATCATGTTGGAATTTTAATGAAAAAAAAACCTCTCGTCGAACGTTGTATGTGATCTCTGCAGATATCCACAATACTGTAAATCAGTGCAGTTTTTATTCCTAGGTTACTTTTTGTTACTATAGCTATATATGCAGCAGAGCAAATAAACATCTCTTTAATTTCAAATCTAAAATTACTCTATTAAACTTCTTAAATGACTGAGGAATGTGTTCTTGAATTTGACCAGACCCAGGCCATAATGTTTAGTGCTGTGTGTCAGCAAAATGCAGAAATGCTTGTTTATCTCTGAAATAGCCCCTTGTTTTCATTCATGATTGGAGAGAGCTGGTAAGTGTTAGATGCTGCTGCTATGTGCAGGTCTATTTTTTCTGATTTAACATTCATAAATCAACAGATCTGCTTAACATGGATAAGGACTTTAATTCATCCCAGAATATCATCAGTGTGTAAACAGTAAGTCTACACAGAATGCTTTGTCTCCCATCAGACAACTTGAAGACGCTTTCTTATTTCATTTGCTAAAAACATAACGCTGTTTCCATGAAAATTAGTGGCTACATGAAATGCAAATAAAGCTGCTCACACAGAGCCTCACAACTCATGGTGACAAGGTTCTTTATGAAGTTTTCTCTAAACGTTTGTTGAAAATGATACAACAACCAACTTCCTCCTGCCCCAGCAGTGAGACTGCAGTAAGCATTGCACGTTATATCCTGGTTACTTGCATACCGACATCAGCACCCACTGTTATAAACAACGACTCTGATAGATATTCCTATGAATATCAAGATTTCTTTGACATTCTACAGTTTTGACAAATCAGTAAACCCCTGTATTATGATTGCAATTGCAACCCAAAACCAATCCCCCCCTCCCGGCAACCCCATAAAAAACCCCCATACAATCCAAAACCAACTTAATTTTCCTTTTGTTCCTATTCATTACTGAAGCATATAATCTCCTGTAAAGCTCCTTTTCTGGGTTGAGGTTTGGTTTTTTTTCCCCACCATACATCACAGTTTTTTTATATTGATGTCTAAAAGTCCAGCCTCACCTACTGGGATCTCTGGCTGTGCTGAGAACTAAACAAAGACAAAACACTGATGTAACTGTTTGACCTGCTTTTACAGTTCTGAACTCTTCTCCTGGGCTTCTGCAGAAAGCGTGATGATGACTACACTTGCCACAGTCACAATTACAGGACTGTCACAACCAAGGAACTGTCAGGAGAACTAGGCTATGGAGCAATATATTCTGTACTTCTCTGTGTCATTATCACAATGGTTCCTGCAGACCAAGACTTGCACTGCAGCAAATCCTGGTCCCATCTCTTACGACTGATCCAGGTTTGTGCAGTGGCATCATGCTGCCCCTGCAGATGGGCTCGCCACAGCAGTGCTGACAACTGCGCTTGAACGTATTTATCGCAGTTGAGCTTAGAGCATTAAATCATTAGGCACTTCCATTGAATTTCAGTAGCAACTGGAGTGGTGAGTCATGCAGTGTCCTTTCAACCTCCACACTGGGGAAACTGGTCCTTTCCCAACTATGTTGTTAAAAGGTCTCATAAAGCTAGATAGGAAAGGCGAGGTCAATTATGTATTTTGTCAAGACCCAGAAAAAAGTACAAACCATAGCCCAAAAGTGTATTCAATACTTTCAAAACATGTGGCCTGTAAACTTTTTGGAACTATGTATGAATTATCTTGTCATAGGTGTAAAATGTTTCACTTGACTGCAGTGGCCTGGAGGGGAAAGAATACTCTTCTGGTTAAATAAGCCACAAAATGTCTACTGAGGGGGAGTAAGTCTATGAGATTCTTAGAAATTACCGTGGAGATTTCCAAATGTGTATTTGATAATATGGTCTGTAAAATATAACCAGCATCACAGACATTTTAAAGAAACTGCTAATAACTCCCTCATCTTATGAGCATATGACATTTAATAAACGTTTCTCATACTAAATGTTACTTTATTCCTTCCACAGATCATTAAGCTGTCCTTCACTTGCCTACTACAGGAAAACATTGCAGATATGATTGTGTTTACTGCTCTCTAAAGGCACAGAAAATTTGGTAAGTTTTTGTCAATTTCTAAAAACCTAATTACTTCTTCAACTTCAAGACAAGTAATGTACATCAATTTTTGTGAAAAACCACAGTTTTATTCCCTAATGCACCAAGCAGGTTAACTCTACTGCTGTCAAAAAACAAACTTTCAGCCACACAGCACGGGTATTTACACCAAGATTTTTGCAATATTGACTTAAAATTTTAATGGCTGTGAATTATACATCTCTGTCCTAATGACAAGAAAGTTGCCATAATTATTCATAAACACATTTAGCTGCCTAGGTAACTGGTTTGAGTTTTGCAAAGGACTCGGGATACTCAGATGTGGGATTCTCTAACCTTTTTAGAAAGATGATGGGTTTTATCTGCCTTGATTTGGGTAACCACATTTCTTTAGGCATCCAATTTTGACAATAGTAATTATATCTGCTGTACATAGAAGACACTTTCTCAATATTTTTTTCATTTTAAATAAGAATGTAGTAAGAGAATTATTTAAGCTTACTCTGATTACTCTGTGCATGTCTTGTACAAGACAATTCTGTCTTGTACTTTGTGTAAAGCTGCCTTACGCAGCAGCATGACTGAGCCTTGTTTCCCACAGCCCTGTGTTTCAGGCTCAGGGGATGATAAAAACGTGTAAGCTTTAACTGGTGTTTTCACAATGTTTGTAGCAGTTTATGCCTTATGGGCTTGTCAGTCTCCTGTGCAATAGCTACACCTATGTGTAAGCAGTTTCTCACCCCACCTTCCTGAAGCGTTCATAAACTTTGTGATTCCATCACGTCTGAGCAGTTACATTTTATTTAAATCTGGTGAATACACCAGACACTTAAGGTGATTATTATACTACATAGTGTGTTTGATTCAAGGAAAGGCTCCTTGAAGGACAGGAGGACTTGAGTAGTGCAAGTTGAGTGTTTTCTCAAGTCATCGACCAGATGCCTTCCCCAAATGCTGTCCTGTGATGTCAGTGCACAGCACGAACAGCCTTAATGGAAATATACTGGTAATTGTCAGTTTATTTATGGTATCAAACCACAAAGAGCAGATGGGAGCAGAAGAGCTCTGTTTTTCTCTAAGCTAAAACCCTTTCTTGACATCTGGGAATAATTTGTTCAAGCTAATCAATAGTAAGCCAGATACTGGAGAAGCACACGGATCTGGACAGCAGCTCTGCAGCGTACAGAGCATGAAGTGAGATAGTGAGACAAGTCATTTGTCGAGATGTGAAAACTATGGAGTTGAGATATATTATCAAGGCACAAAGAAAATGTCTCTCTTACCTGGAGCTGTAACAGTCCAAATGGTGCTGTTCCTATTCGAGTGTGGGTGTTGGCACACGTGTCCTGACATCAGCCCAACTCGTGTTTATCAGCCGACAGACAGTATAATAAATATATCCCTGCATCATGCAGTCAGATACAGTACATGCAAATGGAACCATGGCTTTTTTCCATGCCTAAACTGCCTTGTTTATGGGAAGGCTATGGAAATATGTTCTGCTTAGAAGCCATTAGCTAATAATGTAAACAAACAAGTAGCAGCAAAAGTACATGGCAAAAAATGAGTGTTGGATCTTCCTCACAGAGCGTCAGCATCTTGTGTAATTTTGGATACATGACATGAATTTATGACGTTGACATCTGAAACATATAATTGCTTTTGTGTTTGAATACTCTAGGTGTTCAAATTCTTTACTACTATAAATATATTAACTACTATAAGCAGATATAACAAAGGTGAACTAAAAATGTTATTGATTGAGATATATAATTTAACCATGAGATTTCAAGCAGACATAGGGCTGTGATAAAAAGAATTATTAGATGCTATCAAAGGCAATAAAAAGTATCCTGCATACAACTCGATCACCTACAGAGAGAGCAGCAAAATTAAAGTTGCTGTTTGTCCCCATTTGTATATGGTGACACACTGCAGTTGATTGTTATCAGTGTAAAGTGAAAATAGTCACACAGTGCCCCACATCCACAGAAATATTAAAATGTCTGGATGCAATCACTCTGTCAAAGCTGTTCAAACTAAAGAATCGCTTGTGCACAGGGTCAGATGTAACCCAAAGCAACCAGAACAGTACCCATATGCTGATGCCTGCAGCACTGGTGGTTTGCATCTGGCCCTCAAACCAACTCACAAATTACTGCAGCAACCACACAGAGAGCAT
The DNA here is from genome assembly GCA_013399135.1 of Heliornis fulica. NCBI lineage: Eukaryota > Metazoa > Chordata > Aves > Gruiformes > Heliornithidae > Heliornis > Heliornis fulica. Next base: position 311,073 of record VXBZ01006334.1, on the reverse strand, counting down.
ATGAAAAAAAAAGAAAAATTGAAAAGAATGTAATTTGCTCTGTGAACTTCATAAACATAAACATTATTTAAAGGCTAATAAGCAAAGAGGTTTATGTGAATGCAGAGTTCATTTGTTGATAAACTTCACAGGCAAAGGGAACAGAAAGCCAGTAGGGAAGATTGGAAGAGCCGCTAAGCCCTGCCCAGTGCGAGACACCTCAGCAACTCTGGTGCTTGCCATGATCAAAAGCGCACTTGTTTTCTTTCTTCTTGCTTCTTCTCCATAGTACAAATATTCAGGGGCCTCAAAGAATTTAACAGTTCTCAACAAATCTGAGAACATTCCCCTATCAAAGGTCTTTTGAATGACTGTTTCATTCCAGGATTAAGATACAACACTCAGTTAGATGTTAACCATATTTAGGAATTCGATCTTTCCCTTAGAACACCTTTCTACTGGGGCATAAATAATTTTGACAAACAAATAAAAGGAAAAAGGAGGGTCTCGATTCTTTTCCAGTTAACAAACCAGGAATGTCAGTAACTGAGTTACATAGGGTGGTCTAGAAAACAGAAGTAATATAAATAACATTATCAACTGCTTAGGGTTTTTTGTTTGTATTCATCAGTAGGTCTTTGCTAAGAGCAAAACTCTAAGATCAAGTCAAAACTTTTGACTTATCTGTGGTTGTTCAACTTCCATGGATCATCAGCATGTAACGAGGAGCTTTCCTTTTCCATGCTTTGCACTACCTCTGCACCTTGCTTTGTAACTCAAGCAACTCCTAAGCTCTGCAAAGCTGGTCAACCAACACAGCAGGTAACATGCTGCAGAGCTCTGCAAGTCCTGGCCCAGTGCAACTGCAACTCATGGGGAGGAAGAACACTGTCATATATATACTACAGAGGGGAAGGACATACCAAGCAGGACTAAAATGTATTAACTGTTCCTATACAGTCCAAAGAATTTATAGCTCTAAAATATAAATACAAAACAAATACAGAAAACATCTATTCAGTTTTTCCCTCTCATTACTGTGAATTAAAGCCAGGAGTATGGAAATCACCTTTACACAAGTTTTTAATTATGAGCCAAGGTCTGTACAAGAGGAAAGTGAGTGAACACGACTACAGCTTCAATTAACAGTCTTTGGATAATCTGCTACCCAGATGAAACTGAGTTTTCCTCCTTGAAACATACTAGTCTGAGAAATCAGATGCGCATTTGTGGAACTACGGTGTATAATAAGAGCCTTTGCATCTCACATGCAAATTCCAATAAAATCTCTTGAAAACATTAGAAGTAATTTCTAGCAGAAATACAGGATACCTTACCAAAAGATCATATTTTTTTCAGGAATTCATAAACCCAAAGGGTTATATGACCCAACAAAAAGAGAATGCTTTCATATTAGAGAAGAAATACCTAATACATCAGCACCGCTTCAGGAGGGAAGTAAACAATGCTGCTACCTATGTGCATTTTAATTTTATTTTTAAATAAATGAAACTGCATCATGAATTCATTCATTTGATTGCAGTTTACACTGACTGCAGCAAGGTGAGGAAAGCTCTGGGTTATCAAATGGACTTGCATTTGATCTGCCAATGCAGCCTGCTAGAATGGGAGGCACAAATTGGCAAGTGACCTCTCAATTGACAAGACCGTAGTTACTGGGCTGGAAGTCTACATGGAAAAATTCCTTTTTCACAGTAACAATATTACAGAACAAATAGTTATAAAAGCATCAGACACACTGTAAAATGTTCACAAAGCTTAATACACTGATGGGAAAAGGAGACAAAGACACAATTCTATTGTGATTTCCAATACATTTATACTTTACTTGAGGGTCAGAATTTCAGGTACAGAGTCAGATCAGGGACAAAAATTAACCTGCAAAATGACAAAAAAATGCCAAAGTTGAGCAGCACAATTTTCCAGCACCTGCCTCAAACCCCACTGAAGTAGAATTGCTGCTGACCAGAGATAAAAACTCTAATTTCTCAGCAAACTTTGGGAAGTTGAGTCTATTAAACTAAGTCTTGTCAAAAGTGGATTTGGGCTTTTTCTTTAAATTTTATTTATTTTACCTGTATACAGTCTCAAAACCGAGAACTCCAACCACTACAATTTTCCATCCAGCTAAACCTTTGTTTTACTGCCATGTTGGTGGAAAGACTGAGAAGGAATTTTTCAAAGGGCTGTAACCATTGAGAAAGACATGTCCCCTTATGATGCCATGAGGATGCCAGACAGCTGTGAAACAAACAGCCTCAGCTTTGTGTTCAGTGAGTAGATCCCACCCACAGAGCTCTAACCTAAATTCACTAATCAGATTGTTAAACAAGGTACTTTTTCTTTGGAGCATGTATGTGTCAGTAAACAGCAGGAGAGAGAGATCTAGAATATGCTTCTGACCCAAATCCTCCTTTTCCAGAACATTTAAAGGCAGCAAAGTATTGCTGTACAGCTCCAGGAAAATAGTATCTGTATTTTGTAGGACTCTGGATGCAGATAACCCCCATCATCACATTTAACTGGAGTGGTCTTTTTCTCTGAAATACTGCACAGAATAATAACATCATGCTGCCATTTCCTCAGTCCATTCCATCACATGTGGTCTGAAATCTGTGTTACAGAAGGGGCTGTATTACTGCTTGGTCTGACAGCAGCATCAGAAACAGGCCTTTACATTCCAGTGTAGCTTTACAAAGGAACAGCAAATATACTGGAAATAAGCTGATATCAATGAAAAAGTACTTCTGACCACTGCTATAACACTATTACCTCTATCAGGTATGCAGATAAAGCCACAGAGTTTGAGACAGGTTTGTGAAGAACTCACTATTTTGCCATAGTATCAGAGAACACTGTCAAGAGCAGCAATTTTGTTTTCCTCAAGGGAAAACAGTTGTCAGGAGACTGTAGTCTCCTCCTTTTTTAAGGAGCTGTGCACTGCACTTAACTAACTTTAAAGAATATTTAAAGCTGAAAAAGCAGCTGTCTCTTATTTTTTCATTTGCCAAATGCACCTGCCATTGAAGATTAGGGATTTTCTACCTTTAAAGAAAACACTACAGAGGAGCTAACATGGTTAAAAATACATCTAGGCACCTAAATACCTTTGTAAAATACAAACCCCAATACCTTTCTCTTTGTAAGGAAAAAAAAAGCTGAAATCACTTTCAAAATCAAAACCAGTTGTCTTAGGCTCATACTCCTTAGGCTTTCCTGAAAAGGTTACCACTTTGGGGCAATATCTATATTTCAAGAAAGACAAGTGACTCCTGCACCTAGCCTTACACTCACACATTCAACTGGCTGTCAGGAGATATACCTGCATGTTATCACAGCACGGCAGAACAGCCAGGCATACATTACTATAGGCTAGGAATACCTTGTGGTCCTACAGCTTGTTCTTCCATGACACTGTTGCTATTTCTCATGCTTGGTAGATCGGGTTAGCCTGGAGACACCTAGATTTTCTGAGATCTCCATTTTACCGACACAATTACTCCTACTTGGGTCAGACAGCTGCAATAGCCGAAAGTGAGCAGGGTACCAAAAGCTGGAGTCTGCATCGTCATGTGTGGAAAATTTCTACAGAGATCCAACAACCATGGCAGGAAAAGTGACTCTAAATCTCAGTCACTCGTACTATCATACTATTATGTTGACCATCTGAGGTCTTAAACATCTCTTTGCTCCAAGGTGCAGAACCTGATTTTTTAGCACGTAAGAATTTTCTTTTGATTTCCAGTCTAAATTCATACTGCACCAATTTAAACCCATTCATTCTTGCACCAACATATCCTTCAGCTTCAATCACTCTTATCTTTCCTTTATATTTATCCACTTGACATATTTATAGACCCAACAACATCTCTCTGACATATTTTCCAGGCCTTTGTGCTATACAGCTGCAATTTCCAGACAGACACTGGAACATCTATCAATTACTGCACTGGATCAGCAATACGTTCACTCAAACTATGGTGTTCATATACTTTTAAAAAATCTTGATCACTGCTCCCAGTATTTCCTACATTTCTATAAAACACGGCACATTAAAAGAGAAGAATCCATACCATGTTCCTATTGGTACTGCCAGAATCACCAGAAATTAAAAAACCCCACAACACTCCACTATTGAGCAAGAATAAGAGGAGGTGAAAAGCTGTGACTTGCACCTTTGGGGCTGAGTCTACAAGGGAGAGGAGTACACAAAATATGTCCCTAGAAGTGCAATGTCACCACTGTGCAGGCTGGCGTGGCTGCTTGCTCCACTACCAGTCTATCTCCAAGAAAAATGTCATAAGGAATCTGGAGATTTTCCTTAAATCCCTTATGCCTAGCAAGGAGATTTCTGCCCCAATGACTGGTTCTATCTGGAATAATTAAATGGAAAGATCATTTTTAGTGGAGAAAATCTGTCACCATTATATTTGCTTGACAACTTCCAGATAAAATAAATCAAAACAATTCCAGGAGATCTAGCTCTTTTTTTCATAACTACGTTGTACACCAAGGAACAGTTTTCAGACTAAAAGTCTTTTGGTTTTAGAAACAAATATAAAATTCAAGACAGAGGCCTTAAGATTGCTTTTCTAAAAGCAATCTGTTACAAAAATCATGTTGTGATAATTACAGGTTACATAGTCATACAAGAAATGCAGTCATACGCTGTGCTTTCCTCTGTCTTTTGTGTAGATGCTAAACACTGCTGCACAAGACCATCATAATACAAATACTTTTTTCTTTATTTCTTTTATTAATTATTTTTGCCAAAGCTGTTTAGATTGTTTGGACAACCTGCAATAGTAATTTTGATGTCTCATTGACTTCCCTGTTCGGTATGCCATTTAAGCAAGTTTAAATACATGCAGAGTAATTACACGTGAATTGTTAAATGCTTGACTACCAACTGCCACAGTACCTGGAGAAAAAAATCCTCTTGCAGAATTAATACAAGTTAAGGCCTGAACATGAACCTTACTTTGGAAGGTATCTGCAATTAGGGGTAGAACCACATAAAGAGCCCTAATGTAAGTGGCTGAAGACAGACAGATATGGCAAATGCCATAAGAAAAAGGCACGGAGCCTGTCTGGGTTGAAGGCAACGTTACTGGGATGAGGTCTCAGTAGCTGCTCTGCCATGTTTTTGCTGTCCATTAGGTTGACTTTAACAGAACTAAACTCCAGGACAAAATAGCCAAGTAAACCAAAACAAGCCACTTAAACTGTTTATAAACATTTTCTTAATTGCAATTTTGAGGGTAAACATTTCTCAAACAAGCTAGAGACCACTTTTCCCAGTTATCCCCTTTGTATTATGACAACAAAACTGGGATGGAGAAAGTGGAGGTATTATGCTCTATGAAACCCATTCATCAAAAAACCATTGCGTTTCATGGGACATAACTAAATATCTCCACTGTAACAAAGAAAAAATAATAACAATAAAAAGAATAAAAATAAAACTCCACCATTATGAATAAGATTAATTAGCATATATCTCAGCTAAGTAAATGTTATGACTGTGTATCCTATTCATTGCCTTGCATCAGTTGTGCAAATTTCTTCTTTCTCTGCCTACATTAAATGCAAAGAACGTTAGGTGAAAGAATCGTGCAGGAAGGAACTATACCTTTTTAACATTACCTCTTTTAAGCATTGAAGGGGATCGGAGAGTAGGTCAGATATTGAGTGACAGAAATAAGACCTATTTATTTGCTTCACATGCAGCGGACAAGGCCAGCTTACGTTTGGATTTGACCTTTCACGTCTTACCAACAAAGGCATGTTTTGTCAAGTCACTGGTACTAACATGTCAAGTCACTGGTACTAACAACACTTGTCTTTTTTGTTTTTTTTCAAACTAGTATTTAGAAACAAATTAATCTGTATGTAGAATGTGCCACCAAGTTTGGACCTTTAATTTATTCTGATGGGTATTTCTAAGCTTTCAAAATGACTGAGCATGCCATCGCTGAGGGATGCAGCACTGGCTGAAGGTGTGACCCAAGCAGCTCTGAAAGACGAGGGTCCCTGCACAACACGGCAGTCTGCTATGTGTGTGATAAACCAGTTTCAAAGAATTCAAACTCCAATCCATTTATTTTTGCCCTCTTTGTAAAAAAATTCTTTGGTACAGCCAATATATTTGATTTGAAGCCTTTGTCTATTGTGACCTAACCTGAGATCATGATATTGGCATTTTTCACAGACCACTCAATGACTTGATGTGCATGTGGTCTGGGCCAAGATCTTTATACTACTTCTCAAAGATTATAAAACCAGAGAGATCAAAGTTAGAGGTGTCAGCACGCACTGTGCTTAAATCAGCTAATGGCAAATAAATGATTCCTTGTGGAAACCATTTTATTCCCAATTGATCCAGTGCTTTGCCATGAACTCAATATGGGAAATGTGGGGTGGAGGATCAGATTGTTTGGGCTCCTTCTCCCTCAGTGCTCCTTCTTCTCCCACCTCCTACTGTGAATTTGCATACAAAACCCAAAGACTGAATGCAACTTCCCCATATTTTACATTTGCTAGCGAAACCAGAAGGGACCCCACTCCTTGTGCCTCATCTTGCCTGACACTGTCCTGTGCTGTTACTCTGAAGGCCAAGAAAGGAAAAGCAGGAGACAGCAGGAAGCAGCATAACGTGCTGTTACAAGCAGATTAAGTTCATCCTGTTTGTGCATGCTGGTCCTTCATCTTCAGGTAGTTTTTAACATAACTGGAAAGATGGTTTTGCAATTGCGAGGGAAAGGTAAAATCTTAGCAGTATTTTTGGATCACAGTTTAGTGTTAAATTGTCTATTTTAGCGCATTTTCAACTTAAAAAAAGGCTGCTTACATTTTTTCTGAAGTTATGCCATGAAGAAATATAATTTGCCTTTTAACAGAACAGTTGAGGCCCCATTCTCTCCAGTTTACTGTATAGATTTGTATACCCCATACAAAAATGTTATGAGTTTAATTGGAACAGACAGCATGACAGCATAATTTTATACAACTGTTTACAATTACTACAATGGCAGCTTCCACAGAGCTCTCAGTGTTTTTTTCAAGAGCATTTGCAAGCATAAAGTATGTGTTAGGGGAAAAAAAAAAAAGTAATTTGCTACAGCTGTGCAAAGTGGATTAAGGAAATCTATCAGCAGTGACACAGATATTTAGAAATGGGAGATATTTTGCCCATCTGAGCACAACTCTAAGATTTGGTGACGTTAATAGCTTTTATAATGGCTAGATTAAATAAAGTGTTCTATTTTAGCCTCAGATATATGGTACATAAGAAAAAGGCTGACTTACAGGTTAGGACAGTATTATGGTTGTTCTTTGCTTAAGGAGAGAGTGAGATCAATTAGACAGAACCAGACACCTCTGGGTCCTCCAAACCAGAGGAAAACACAAAGCACGTGTGACGTTTTGGCAAGTTCCGTGGGAGAGCAGCAGTAAGACAATATCAACAGGGAAGTGTAAAAGGCACCTGAGTATGGGCAGAGGAAAAAGTGGTGGGGGAAGGCACTTCTCTGGCAGCATTAGCGCTGGAGCTGTGATCAACGGCCCGTGTTTTATGTGCCCTGTTCAGAAAAGAGAATTTGCTCATTCTTTGGTAAGGATAACTGCATCAAATATATCTGGGGGGTATTACCAGCTTGTCTTTCTACTGCTAATTTCACAGAATCTTCAGTTCTGGCTAAGCCTTTGGGTCAAAATAATGTTGCTGTTATATGTGGCAGACACAAAGCCTCTATTCTGTCAGACAATGCAAAACAGGGACTTGCATGGAAGACTAGAAAAACAAGCAAATTTATTTTCTAAAGGGCATGTTGAACACAGACACTAAAAGGAGCTCTGTGAGCATAAGGACAATAAGGGAACAGAACTTTTCTTAATTAGCCCATAATAAAAAAATATCATTACAGAAATTTAACAAAGTAACACAGAAGTTTATAGAAGACAGCTACCCAGTTCTTTTCCTGGCATGGTTTTAAGGTGATACAAGGGTTTGTTACACTATATACTTACTCTTTATTTACTTTTGAAGGTATTCTCAAGACCCAAAAGGTCCTTCCTGACTTTGAACTTTGTGTTTCTATCATTAGTTTTGTCATCCATTCAAACAAGGATAGAATAATGCAATAAGGACAGACAGGGAAGAAAACTGGGCTGTGATTAATACACGTAAGTTATACTGAAAAAGGGGCCCATGAGAGCCACTGTGTTGAAGGATGGACAAAATTGTTTTTCTTCTTTGGGAAGGGGGCAGGCAGAGTGGGCAGATTAACGGGCTTTTGCTGAGCTTTGTGTTGCTGCAGCTAAACTTCCACAACCTGACCTAATTCATTTAGAATTTGCTAGGACACCTCCTCGTCCAACCGCAGGACAAGCATAGAGTGCAGTGTACTGCAGAAACTGTCTTGGAAAATCACACAGCCCTATACCAAACAAATTTCTCATGAGTAAATTAAAACTTCATAAAACATGGCTGCAGCATAAGATTGATCAGTCAAATCAGGAAAAGCTAGATTAAAACTCATATATTGTAGTCAGAAAACTGGCACAGTAATTTAAATGTACTGTCAATGGCAATTAGCAAGAAGCTAATAAGCATCTAAGTTACAGGACACTGCATATCCAAGTGCTTCTGAGCATCAGTGACCATTAGGTTTGTATACTGACAGGCCTCATTTTCTCCACTGTACCCATCAGGCTGATTTCTCAGCCTAATTGTCCTTACATGCCCAAGCTAGAAAAGCCCATGAGTTGCTTTGTCATGCACAAGATAATAAGCTGCTTCTACAAATTGCCTCCTCTCTATAGATGGCCAAAAAGAAGCTGAAGAATAACCCTTGTATCATGACAGCATTGATAGCAAAAAAGTCTCATGAAGGCAGAACTTTTAGATCAGGGAAGGACACTGCTTCCATTCTCTTTGTGCCCTCTGATTAACACAAAAGAAATGTTATGAGGTGGAAAAATATCACGTTTTATTTCCAGATCAAACTCCTGCATTGGTGCAGGGCAATGGGAAGGCAGCAGAATACTGACAAAAGAAATAATATATATGTATGTATATATGTATAAAAAGCATGGCTAGATCTTAAGGTTCTATCAGGCATACCTCTGAAAATATCAGCTCTAGGAGTCACTATCACAGCTTTTTGTTTTTTTTTTTTTCTTTTGTTGTTGGCTTTTGTTGTTGATTTATTGGGTTTTTGTTGTTAAATATATATAGAAAACATGCCTATCCTCTGTCACAATACAACTTCCAACAACTGGGGAAAAGAGATGAGAAATAAAGAAAACTCAAATGTATTAGGTTTTCAGATTCTATTTTTAAGGAGATGCTATGGTTTTGAGATGGCTCATACATTGCAAAGGTAAGTTATGAAATAGTAAGAATAGCTTTGTTAAAAAATAACAGAGTTGATTAAGAGAGTTAGTTTTCCTTAGAGTAAGAGCATAAAGTAATGAATGTCTATGTATGATGCAAAAAATTAGATTTATTTTTAAAAGAGCAGGCTTGAAATCAGAAAAAGCCTAAACTTGATGTGCTTATTCCTGAAAACAGAGGGCTAGAGGTGCCCAATGTAGGACAAACACATCCTACAACAGTTGCCACACCATAGAGTTTCAGAAGGCACACTGACCAGCCTGACCTGCTCTACCAGCTATAAACTACTAACCTACCACTAGATCTCAGAACTCCATGACCAGCTTTTTGTTCTGCAAAGAAGATTAAGTTACAGCTGTGCTAAGTGGCAGTCCTCTAACTATCTGTTCATGCAGATCTCCTTGGGAAGAATGAGGATCAGACAAGTCACATTATGCCACTTGACTTTGTAAAACATTCCCCTCCCAATCAAACATAAAGTACACATTGAGCCTTTTGTTTCTCTGTTGATGTTCCTCACCCTCTTTATCCTCCCTGTTCTCTAGGTGGCCCTGTACTTCTTCTCTTAAAATATAAGTCAGTGCTGAGAGTCTCTCTGGCTTTCAACCAGTGGCAGTACTGATAGAAGGCTGCTTGCCATGAAAACAAACAAAAGTGGTTACCAGTCAGCACACCTGACAACAATTCCTCCACCTCTGAGTAGAGAGGCTAGTGCACAAGAACACCTGGGTACCGATTCAGTATGCAACTTCCGTAAGCCTACTGCAAGCTTGTCGCTCCACGCACTCAGTGGCGCTCCTTACAAAGGGCTCTTGAGCTCTGGACTGCGTCACGTTTCCAAGAGATGCACTCAGGGACAGTCACAACGCTCACAGGAAACTTAACGACAGACTCTAGGGAAATTCTGCCTAGTTTTTGGGGTCAGCTGTTGCTCCACAACTCTGAATATGTCTCTAAGGTGTCCCAGGAGCAGTCCCCTCTCCTCATAACAGCCAGGTGCTGGAAAGAGAATCAGATAAAAGTAGTTGCCATCTCACTTAACAGTTACCCTCCTATCCAGTCCAATTTCTGATCACGAACATCCTATCTGCTATCAAGCCAAACCAAGGCATCCCATACAAATACCATTTGGAACACAAAAGAAAGAAAACTCCCAAGCCCTAAAACTGCATTAAAAAATTCCACCAAAGACTCATTTCCTCACAGACTTTCCAAAGGCATTAAGGAGTTGATTTTCACAGAGCCTTAGCAGAACTTCAAAAACTGCATGAAGACATACAGGAGCCTAAATATTATTAAATATCCACAGGTGCTGAAAAACCACTAAAAATTTTGCACTTTGCCTTTTCTTTTCCTTTTGTGTAAGAGATTTCAAATTCTTACATAGCAGATGCATTGTTGTACATTCAAATAGTGGTGCAGCTGCTAGTAACTAAGGCTTGAGAGATTTATGGATAAATAAAGGGAGCGCACAATAAACAAGTACGTTTGGATGCATACCAAACAGAGGCTGCATCACTCAATCAAACTGCTGGACAACTGATCCAAGTTTACAGATAAATTTAAAACAAAATAAAATTCTCCAGTCATCCAGTTTGCTTCTTCCAAAAAATATGTTATGTATTTCACAGTCCTGAACTGACATGGATAATGAAATACCTTCCTCTGCGAGGAAAGCATACTATGGAAATTTCTTTCTAAGCAAACAAATGTGTTAAAGCAGAAAAGAATAGTCATTCTTCTGCACTACTATCGATGAGGAAACAAAAAGCAACTGTATCAATCAGTGTGTGTAACAAGAAAAAAAAACAGTGCAATGCCAGGGTTTCAGCACATCCTGTTTTGCATACACAACAGCCACACTTCATCCACACAGCAACTGTCGTACTGGGCACACACGGCTTCTTTCCCAGTCACTTACTGGTTCTGCATGGAATTTTTGCATGTTTTTCTGGTGTAAATACCACAGCCTGTACAAATGAAAACAAGAAATATTACGTGTTTGTCTTTTTCAGAACAAAAGGGACCAAAATAAAGAACCACTGTGGTCCCAATCCAAACTTGACAACTTTGTACTCTTCTTTTTCAGTCTTTATCAATCAAACCCACTGAAATAAAACTAATGGTATAAAGAAGTGCTCTGAATTTAATTATTTATTGTTAACCCATACCAAAAGCCAAAGGTGTCTGCATACAGTTCTCATCAACAACTTGGTGGGGGGAAAAGGACATTATGAGTTTTACATGCAACAAGGATGACCAAATATAAATCAGGGCATGCTAAGGTCAAAACCAAGGGAATATTATTCCTACTGCATTGATCCAAACAGCTGTGTCTATTCTAATTCTCCTTTCTCTTCTAGCTTTTTACAGCCAGCAGTTCAAGACACTCAGAAGTCTTCTAGAACATCCCAAAGTCTCTCTTCAGCAATGCCTCTCACCCCAGAGCCAGATCCTGACCATGACTCCAAGGCAGCACTAGCAGTCGGGGGATCTGCAGACCTGAGTCCAAGTTTGCTCAAATACATCACCGTGAGAACAACTATCCATCTGCTCCTTCTGGCTTTCTGCTCCTACTGCTCCACTGTCTTACACAATTAAACCCCCACAACGCTCATCCTGAAATGCAGTATTTGTCTCTCATTCCTCCAATTTAATTTTGTCCTTTTTTTTTTTTTTTAGCTAGGTGAGAGGAATGTGCTTAGGCAGTAATTATTAATTCCTTCTCTTGATTCTCTCTGATTCTGGAGGGAGTTTCCAAACTCCCTCCTTTTGAAGCATCTCTTAGCTAATGCCTATCACACAGATACGTTTACTGCTTCTTAAACTTTCCTATCACTCTTGGCAATATTATCTCCTTTGCTGCTGCTCTTTCTTCCACTCAGACACAGACCATCTGCCATCCCGCTCACCAAACTACTCGTCAGCAGTAATATCTGTAGGCATCAAAGGATATTGTAGGCATGAATTGCTTTCACATTTTTCTTCCTAAATTTTGGGTTAAGGAGAGCATTGTAATGTAATGAGAAACAGACTATGAAGAAAAAGCAGAAGCTCAGAGGAGTCACGACAAAGCATGTACCAGAAACTTTCAAGGTGTACTTCCTACCCCTCATTATAGGCTTATTCAAATTCTCTTGGCAATCAACTTTAAATGGTTTTCAGCACACCAATGTTAAGCACAGGATTCCAAGTTACTCATTTTAGATTTTCCCCCAAAAAGCAGCAAAACATAATTTGTTCCAGTGAAAAATGTTCCAATAGACAATGTGACAGCTGAAGAAAGACAGCGTTGTCAGAAGTAATGCACATTGTAAACATGAGCTGCAACTATTAAACAATTTGGTTTATGTCAGCCCATACGTACTAGATGTTACAAGGAATATTTTTATATGAAAGATCAAGATGGGAAAAGTGTTATAGCTCAGTTGTTCCAAACCACCTGACAAAGTGTCAGGACTGGAAGGCGGGGAAGTTCAGTCCTCTTTTCATACCTGTTGCCCAGTCTAAACTTGAGTAATTCTCATTTTAGGCTTAAAGTAGGTCTCATTATCATTTATTAAACCCCATTCTCTTTTTAATCTGCAGTAGTTTTACTTTTTAGGCTAAACTCAGCTGGGAAATTAAATTAAACAAGCAGACTTTCCAAGCCTTAGACTGAGAAAACAAAGGCTCATATGGAAATAATTTCAGCAAGTCTGTCCACTTGGGCAAAAACTCATTCCACAGTACACTTTGGGAAAAAAAAAAATCAAACCCAAACTACCATCCATTTCAATATGTATACACACACACTTACTCCCCCCTACCTCTCCACCACCACTTTTCTTTATTATTTTCCTCTTATGGTAACTTTGTCAAGAGTGGAAAAAAAGTGTTTTCATCTTTATATGTGCTGAATTCTGGTAGTCAGCTTCATGATGCTGCCAACTCACTGAGTTCAGCTAAGCATCTCTGGATTTGAAATGTTTTGCTGACCCAGCAGCATCATCTGCTCTCAGTGCAAATCTGCCCAGCAGATACTGAACAATTTCCCTCTATTAAGCAGCAGCCAGACAGAGCAGCTATTACTTTGAGTCTTCCTAAGTTTGTTTTATTGAAGCTTCTTAAACAGTCAGAATAGGTAATATCTTCTACATATTACTTTATAACATCTAAACTTTACTTTTGCCTAATTTGCTGTATTCTAATTAGCCTTTAGTGGATCTGGAGAGTACATGTTCCCTACCAACTACACAGACAACTTAAGCCTATTATAATTCAGGGTGTTGTGAAAAACCAGAGCTTATGGCGCTTTCACAACATCTAGTATAAGGCTTCTGACTGATGCAGGGTTGGGGAAAGGAGAAGTCCTGGGTGGAGAAATGGGTTATTCTGAATACACCTTCAAAGGCACAGGGAGCTTGTAATAGAAGAACCAACCAAAATGGGTCAAGATCTCCTCTAAGCAGATGCATCTCTCTATTTAGCAACTACTATAGTTGTTGACACCTTAAGAAAGTGTCTCTATCACTACCCCAACTGGGCCCAACTTGTTAACTTTCTACTTGCAGACTCAGGCCTTAGTCACAGAAGCAGCAGCTGTACAATGCTGTGATTATGCCATACTACTTTTCAAGCAAAGTGCAGGAAAAAAATTCTCTATAAAACTAAATTGAATAGGAAATACTGGCTTATGCATAACCAAGTCCAAATTCTGAAAATTTCTCTGCTTGCATGACACATTGTGATAGATATTGTCAAATAATGATTTTGCTTTCTTAATGCTTTTTTTATCTTTGGTCTTTAAGGAATAAATTCTGAAAAAAAGTACAGGTTATATATATATAACTCCATTAATACATGAAAGCCTTTCTTATGCTCAACTCATCAGGAATTCAAATTGGAATTACTGATGTAATTCTGATGCAAAATCAACAACTATAAGAAAATAAAATATAATGAGATTGATACTAAGTCTGATCCATCAATTTCCCTTATTTCTCTCAGTGGAAACACGTACAACGTAAAAAAATACAGTCTTCCAGAAAATATTTGCCTTTGTCCATTTACCAGCTAGCTGCCTGACACACTGTCCTTGTTTTATATTTAATAAATGGTTGTTGAACTGTTTAGTTTGAAAAGGAATGAACTATCAACCAGGACCTAACAAAACACTTCAGAAGAGCTGACATGGTTTGTGACATGAAGTTTCAGTATGTGTACTTGCCACATTCATAAGTCAGTTTTGCACACTTTATCCAGATTGCAAAGTATATTGAAGATAGGCAAGGGCAGACTTTTATCTTAGTCTTACCCTTTTTTTGATGGTTCTCTGACAACAGGAATCACAATACATATTTTATATATATTAAGGAACAGGTTTCTTTTTAAAAAATAAGTTTCAAGCTATTTTTGTGTGCAAGGATTTACGTTCTTCCTTTTAAAGTAAATGCTTCTCTCCTTGATGCTCCTACTTGATAAACTTAAATCTGTCCTAATCAGACAAACAAGATGGCATTAATCTGCCAAAGCAGGTCCATTACGTACAGACTCAGACACCAGCAGGCCCATGGGAAGTAAAAACTTGGTCCAAAACCCTCCAACTGACATGTAAAGAGCCACAGGAGCAGAGAGTCGCCTGATGAAGCCTATTCAGACAGCTGTCCTTGTCCCATGTGGTCCTTGACCCAGAGCAGCTTCAGTTACTCCTTCCACCACCGAGCTGTAAGGACTTTGTCATCTGCCAGACCAAGTGCAGCCATGCCATAAAGGCATGGTGGGAGACTTGCCTCGATGCCACTGCAGGGCACTGGCTTGCTTTTATCACCCAAGCAGGGAGGTATCCCAACACAGCTAATTAAACTGAGAATTACACTGTAACTGGCAGGCACCTGTTACACTGACATAACCTAAACTAAAAACTGATTTACCCTGCCATCTGTTTTCTCCTGGTGCAGCAAAATTTATAACAATATTACAGAGCTGGACACAATCTTTTATCTGTAATATGCAAAAATCTAGATTAGTCTAATAGTGTTTTCTAGCTTCCAAAGGAAATTATGAATTTTGTATTGACTTTGCCTAAACTCATAAATAGGCAAATATTCTCATTTTCCAGTGGATTAAGACATTACCTACTATCACCCAACAGTGAATCAGTTTCTCTGACTTATTTTAGTTACCATCTTTCCAATGCCTAGAAAATCAATAATAATTTTCTGAGAATGAATTGGTAAGCAGCATTTTTACTTGGAGCTGTTCATACATCTACTCATAGAGCTTAACCAAGTTTCATAACTTTCTCTGAAACAAGTCATCTTTAAAAGTGTAAAGATAACATTTTAAGGCTTCTGAAGCTTTTAAGCCTTTGACTATTTACTGAATGCTGAACAAAACCTAACCAGTGTTGCTTAAAACTTTGAGACTGATAAAGGCAGAAAATTAATATGCTGATAATGAGTCTGAAACTTTCAAAGACAACTAAACCCCTTTACAATAACAAAATTAATTTTTGTTTATACGTAGTAATATATATGTGTGTGTACAGGTTTAGAATTAAAACTGTTACTCCCCACAGACCCACAAGCTACTTCAAAATTACACTCCGTGCCCGCCAGTGTGCTGACTGTCCATCTGGCAGATGGAGCCGTTCAGGGGGAGCTCCTCCACCAGCAAGAGCCAAACTCCTATGTTGGAGCTGCTCAGCTTCAAAGAAAAAGTCTTTTCAGGAGAACTCACTAAATCCAGAGAACTAAAATCTGACAGATCATCTCATTATGAAGAAAACGGCAAATTTGTGAAGTAAAATACAGATTAATGCAAATAACTCAGGTGGATGTTTGAAATGGGCTTATTATCTTTCATGAGTGGTTCTCCTGACAAACAGTATGCATTAGTGTAGAGGTTTGTGCATGATCAAGACCTAAGTCAGTATGAGACATCTTGTAAACTCCAGCCCTTCTACAACGTAGATGAGCATTAAGGCAAAGATTTGTCTTGTGTTCTCTCCAGGGTAGGGCAATATTGTAAAAATTTACGTTTTAGTAGACCAGAGATTTCAATTCTACCAGATTATCACTAGAGCTAGCTGGGGTATAGCTTAGTCTTTATCTTCCAGAAAAAAAAAAAAAAAAAACAAGAAAAGAAACTGACTTGCTGTCTTTTCTGTGCTGTGAACTAGACATTCATCTGGAAGACAGGAAAATCAGGTCAAGAAGAACAAGGACTTGAATCTCTCTTTCTCCTGTTATGGCAAATACTCTGTTCTCTGCTAATATGGGGACTCTTTTCCTGTATCAGATTAGAACTGTTTTCTTCTCAACCTGAAAAAGCTTTCCCAATAAAAGTACTGTCAAGGCACATAAAAAGCTGCAGTGCTGAAAATACCACTTTTTTTTTTCAAGAATAAGTCACTTTTATTTAAAAAAAAAAAACCCACAACAAACCAAGTTAAATTTAGATGCTGCCTTTCACAAACAACCCACACAGTGGATATTTTCTCCTGATAAGCACCAGGTATTAACCTCTTTCTGTATCCTCATAGATAATTGGAACCAACTCCCTTGGAAACAAAATGGAATGTGGACATCTGTTCACTGTAAACATGTAAAGAACATTTTGGACACCAAATTAGATTGCAAATTATATTTTTTATTCCATTATGTTGCAAAAGCAAAACTGATATATAAGGAAGAAGGGAAACCTAAATAAGGCATACCAGAGCACATGTGAAAAGCAATTTGTGATCTAGGCATTCAGCTGGAAGATGAGAAACGGGTCAAGCAAAACAAAGAGTCAAACCTTGGTTTCAGCGAGGGAACAGAAGCCACATGCAGTAGCACTCTGGGAAGAAATAACAACAAAAGCACGTTGCAAACACTGAGCGGTAGCAGAGAGTGAAGAGTCACTAACAGAAATGTAATTCAGATGCTGAAAGGGAAAAGCCCTTCAAAATGGGGAAGGAAATCGAGTAGATATGTCAGAATAGAAGGTAGGAGATGAGGGGAAAAAAAAAAAAAAAAANAAAAAAAAAAAGAGAGTAAGAAATGAAGGCAAGTGGGCCAAGCAAGAGAGAACTTCTATCTTAAACAACAGAACATGTTGTACACTCAAATCTTTTCCTTTTGATGATGGTAATCCAGTTGAGATGCTAAAATGGTTGGGGACAATGGAAACAAGATCAAAGAGAAGACCTGCTTACGAGGATCAAGTGGGCAATGACTGGCAGAAGTTGGCTATTATATTTGGTCATTCAGTGGGTCAAGTTCTCTTTGCTTCATATGACCATTATTCACAGCTACATTGTCAAAGCTGTTATGCTGACTATTTACAGACATAGCGAGAAACTTTCTCTTTCAAAGGTCCCTTTGTAACCTATGACTGATGATGGCAGCAAACAAATGGGCTTTTTCTCTGCAGCAAGCTGGTACTTGCAGCAAGAACCATGAGCACAAGGAGCAGGGTGCTCTCTCAAAGAGCTGTAAGTGAATCAAATCCTCACAATGTAAACAACCTCACTGAGAACCGCCTGTTACAATCTGTTCTTTGGTATGCTCCTGGGACAACACTGATCTGGTTTGTCTCTTAAGAAACTATTTTCTCAATGAAATTTATCACTGAGGAAAGTGAATACATATCCTCATGGTTGACAATTTCAACCCCCAATTGGTCAATAGAAAAATCTCTAACAAAACAGTAGACGTTCACGGAACAGAAGTCACAATAGGACAATGTAATTCATTAATTAAACATTTACCATTTTCAATGAGACTAAGATTTTTACCATTTGATTTTTCTGATCCAGAGATTAAGAGTTTCATAAATTGCTGGGTTTGTAGAGAAAAATATTAAGCAAAATGTTTCCCTCCTGGCAAATATGATTGTTATGGAATGAGCCTGGAAACACCTTCAGGAGTCTTATCACTTCTCTTAGAAGAAAATAATTACCTTGATGTAGCAATCAAAGTCATAGTAATGCTGACCTCTAATGTTTTCATTGTGATTGCCATTATCCTAGGAAGATTTGTATATACACACAGTATGCCCAAAGCATCTGGTCTTCACAGCAACAGAAAGCACTTATTACATTAATATTGAACGATACACTTATTCCAGGTTTTCCTTAATAAGCAGAGATTGTTCAAATGAGCTGAATCAACAATGTGAGAAGTTCCATGTGAAATGTCTAAGAACAATAACTGCTTTAATAAGCATCCTTGTAGTGGAGTATGGACTTCGTGTGAAAAATGAAGATCAGTTAAGAGCACAGGAGCTCTTACTCCTGTATTAAAGGAGTACAAAGTACTTGTTTGCAGAAGATGATCAGGACACTCAGCAGAAATCCTCTTGGAGGAAACTTGAGCTCTCATGTATAAGCTCCTTAATGTTTTTTATTCTTGAGATTTTACTGTGTGTTGGACTGATCTTGAGTTTTGCGACCATAAGAACCAGTGGCTTCCTGCTGTTTACTATTTACAGTCATATAATTAAACTGCAACTGGACAGATCAAATTATCAGGAAACACACAACTTTCTGATTTATCAGCATAAATATTGTGGCATTTTTTTGCTGAAATCACAGAACCACTCCTAGAAAAAGGCAACTCCTGCTTCAGACTTAGATTTATCACAGGCTGATAGATTCAAAGGCATAAGAGTAGTTTCCGGTAAGAGAAATCCATCTCCTTTCTCCTTGCAGTCTTACTAGCTCCTACAACAGGTTACGACATCTTTATGAAACCTATGCCATACCATCTCAACCACTCCTGAGGCATTTTCCATCATAGGTGTTACTCAATCACTGAAATAAAGTGAAATGGTATAGCTAGAGTGAAATGCTATTTGGACAACTAAGCAGCTAATTTACAAAGACTGAACCCGACAAAATGAACGCTTTTCAGGTAAATTGCTGTTGTGTTTTCTGCAATTTTCCTACATGTCATCTCATGATGACCCATCTCTGGTTAGGCTTTTCTCCCTGAGCATAAAGAGCTATGGCTGCTGCAGTGCTGAATTTTCCTCCTGGAAGGCCTACAAATGTGATCTGACAAGTCAAATGACTGACTGCACCTTGTCCATCCAGCCAAAACCAGAGAAGTCCTTCTGAAAGGCAGTGGGAGATTGACACCGACAAGAACATATCCTTAGTATGAAAACTATGCAAGTTCAAAAAGTTACTCAGAACAACAGGCTAAATCAGAAACTTCCAGAGTGTCACAGAACATATACTTCAAGCTATATTTATACTTATGGCTTTCCAGACACAGGATAGCCAACAGCAGACTTAGGAAATCACAACGTGTTTGCAAGAGGAGCACATAGGAGAAGTTGATGTCTCAGAGGCTCATCATTTCAGAAGGTGCTGGTTTAGCGAAAGTGCTGCACCGCCTCTCATTTGGGCGCCGAGATGAACCCCGTGCTCGTGGCGGCGCGGGCTTGCAGCGGGAGAGCGCGATTCACAACTCCTTACATAAGACTGTAACCTCTACTCACAGCCATCTGCTGTGGCTGTTGTGTAACGAGCCACAGTCAAGTGTTTCTGCCATCATATGGTAAATTTCCTTAAAATACACGTGCAAAAATCGCTACACAAAGACCTAGAAATTCTTTAACTAGATGCAAGCCCCAAATTTCACAGATGAATGGTAGTTTGGAAAGACAGCCTTCAAACTCCTCTGCATGAGGTAGCTGTAATTTCCTCTTGATTTCTAGCATCTCTGACATAGGATTTGCACTGCTAGATATCTCCGATTTCTGTCTGCCTTGGGATTTGTACTGACCTCAAATAAAAGGAATTTTCAATTTCATTATTAGTCTTTCACACAGAGGCAGTTTTAAAGAAACAAATTTTTTTTAGGTTTGTTCGAGGTTTGGATTTTGTGGGTTTTTTTTTGTTTTGTTTTTGATATTTTTTTTTTCTCTGACAAAGATAATGTATCTATCCAATTCCAGCTTCTCCACAAATTTCTACAGTTAGTCTTTACAAGCTGAAGTACAGAAACCCACCAGTGGCCTAAAAATAATGGAAAAGCCAGTATTTATTTAAAGTATTTCATACTGAAATACTTTAAATAAAAAGTTTCGGAAATAAAACAAAGTGGAGTAACCAGATGCCAATGCATCCTTGTCTTCCAGGGGAAGAGATGAGCAGAGAACACTAGAGATCTTCCTTTGAAACCAATAAAAGGATTTTGTTCAAATTTAGATTGAATTTTTCAGCTTTTGCAAATAAACCTTTGGGACATATGATTCAAATGTTATTTTAGTTAATACTAAATATAGATTTATATGCATTAAGTAAAGGTTAACAGTTCATTTTAAACTGAATTATGAAATGGAAATCAGTTGTAAACCCCATTGAAACTTTCTGGAAAGAAATCCAGGCAGGGTAGGGGGAATGTTGTGCAAACTCACTGCTGGTTGTTTTCCAAAAGGACTGGAAATTCAGTGAAAGTAGGGGAAAAAATGCTCCGTTACTGTACACAAAATTAACAAAAAACAATTCAAAGCTACTTGGAAACCACTCTCACACTAGCAGTTTTTTTTTCTGTTGTTACTTGAGAACAGTGACACAAACTACGAATCCTGGATTTCATTTAAATATCTCCCCCCTACATAAGTAAAATCACCCGGTCTTGGGATTTTTAAAACAGATTCTGCAGTACTGATAGAAAATAAAAATATCGCTGAATAACACCTATACTGTGCATTCCACACAAGCCACTTCCAGCTTACCTACAGAAACAACTATCACTTCCAGTTGTTTCCTATGCATTGAACTTGTGTTTTTAAGATTGTAAGAAGCAATTACGTTATCAAAATTGTATTGGTTTTAAGTGTGCTTTTCTTTGCCCAATGCATTAGTAGCAAATCTGTGATTTCAATTAATCTCTCCTGGGCTTTAACTTTTCAGTATGTTCTGACAACAAACACATTCACACTTCCATTTATCACTGGCAAATCATTTCACAAATGCTTTGTTAACATTGTGTTTCTGGTTTTGAGCATGTCATTCCAGTTAGGCAGAATAAAACCTATGTTCCTATCCTAAAGCAAAACCAAACCAAATACAAGTCAGGAAAATACATACTATTCACATAAAGTAAAATTTTACTTTAGCAAGACTTAAATTTGGAAGCACATAAACACATCACTTTTTACAGTCTGCTTCCTGAGGTATCTACCCACACTTGAACAGAAGAGGGAGAACCAATTCCTCCTTTCCCCAAGGTTATCTTTTCTTTCTTATCTTACTGTGCTAAGCCTGTGTCCTGTGACACACCTTTTCTCCTCTATAGATAAATTTATTAAAACTTCTAAACCAAGTCTGTTGACTTTTCTCCTTTTTTGCTATTTCTATTAAGGTAATTCTTTCCTTCCTTTCAATCTTTAGTACATTAGGTTGATTTGTGATGCATTTGAACTGGAGGAACTCTGTTTATATCCTTATAAAGAAACTGTAGTTAGCAGATGTTTCATAACCACTTGATGCTAACAGATCTTATACTAAGCAATTATTTTCAGGGACTTCACCTGACCATTGCCATGACATAGTTCTTAAAATCTAATTTTACAAGGCAATAAAATACCACCTTTTGATTATGTTTTTATTATTAGACTTTGTGAAATTCTAATATCCTAGAGTAACAATAATTTTTATTCCGTGAACACACAGTGGACATGACACACAGAATCACAGAATGTGAGGGGTTGGAATGGAAAGATCATCTAGTCCACCTCCCTTTCCAGAGCAGAATCACCCAGGTTACGTCTCACAGGTCACACTTTACAACTAAATTGACAAGACAGCATAAAACGACAATTGCTACACAGTAAACTTGGACTGCAGCAGCTCTCTTCCTGTGCTATTTTTGAATACAAAAAAGCCTGAAACAGATGACAATTATTGTAGGAGGGCTTAAAACGCTAACACATTTTTTTTTTTTAAGACAATGGTAAGCCATGGAAATCAGAGTTATATAAAAATTTCAAAAGGTCTGAGGTTTAAAAAGCCCCATGTTAAATCCTTTTTAGGACTTTCCCCCACAAAACTCAGATATCCTCTTCAGGCTAGTAAGTCCTCCTATCTCCCTGAATTCTCTTCAACTTGCAGCTACTCCTACCCTACACCAAGCTTTCAAAGTCTTTCCACTAGTAAAATCTTATCTTCTCCTACACCTTCTAATAATCAAAAAAGGAGGAAAGAAACAAATTGAAGAGGAATGCTGACAAATTCAGAAACCAGTTGACAAAAAAATTATTCAGGTTACAGAAATTCAATCAGTGACTCAGAAGTTTATTTTATTTCTTCAAATTATTTGAAAATATATTCAATAAATATTTCACAACCATGATGCATTTCTAAATAGCCCCTTCACAGACTACCTTCACAGTGTCCAGGGCACTTAGTGACACTTCAGTGTCAGCTCTGCTTAAAGCAGGAGGCTGAACCTCCTGACTTCTCCAGAGAAAGCCAGACTGCTCTTTCAGCCAAATTATCTTATGTTCTTACAAATAAAAAACTAGGTAGAGAAACAAATAAAAAAGAAGAAAAAAAAAGGTTTTTAAAAGGGTAAAAAGCCCAACAGGGATGGTATTGGGTTATTTTGGGACGAGCTTTTTTTTTTTTCTTTGGAGGAGCTGAGTGTGGGTTTCTAGAAAAATTGTTTGTTTTTGGTTTTGGTTTTTTCCTTTTATAAAGTATCTTGATTTATTTTATTTATTTAGAGTCCCAGTCTTCCAGGAGAGGGGTTGTTATCCTTTGCTACATAAAGTCATGTTCTACAAATGAGAAACTGCAGATTCTAGACACAACACCTGCAGGTTTGCCTTTGATAAGATTCAAAAAGAAACATGATTTGTACCATGCTGTCACAGGTTCAAGTACTATATGACCACAGGCTACAGCTAACGCTCTAAGAACAAAACCTCTGACATTTGAAACAGCCAGTTCAAGGTTTTACATGAGGAAAACCACTAGAAAAAAAATCAATAAAGAAGGAGGTCATGCATTTTAGCAGAGAAAATATTGACAAATTTGGACTATGCATAAATTTTGGGAAAAGCTGAAGTCTTGAAAGCCTCAGAGCAGGGATGATAAACAAACCCTAGCTCACACCCATTTTAAGTAATTTACAAATGAAGCTTATAGAAGGAATTACATGATGGTGCTGACTGCAACAGTGCAAGCATGACCTAATGACCCATAAACTTTTCATCCTATTTTTTCTTCTTTTAAAAAAGAATATATTTATTTTGTAAAACGATTGGCTAACATTCCCGGTATTTGACAGGGGATCCTTCTTCACTTAGGCTTCTGAGGTTCAATGGGACAACTTGAATGTTAATATGAGAAATATAAAATTAATATTGTTCAGCAGGGCCTGTTGTGACAGGACAAGGGGTAATGGTTTCAAAATAGAGGGAGGGAGATTTAGATTGGATATTAGGAAAATGTTCTTTACTGTGAGAGTGGTGGAGCACTGGAACAGGTTGCCCAGGGAGGTGGTGGATGCCCCATCCCTGGAGAAGTTCAAGGCCAGGTTGGATGAGGCCCTGAGCAACCTGATCTAGTTGGGGGTGTCCCTGCTTCTTGCAGGGGGGTTGGACTAGATGACCTCTGGGGGTCCCTTCCAACTCTAGCCATTCTATGACTCTATGATTCTAATATTGCATATCCGAAAACCGAAATACACTTTTTGCACATAAACGTAGCTCTCAGTGATAAATTAAGAACTAAACAGCTGAAGGTAGAGTTCAAACTAATTTGGTAAAAACCAGGTAAGCTGACAAACCCTTTCTCAATGCCTTGTTCAACACCACTTTGGAATATCCACACAGAACAGTAAGCTCTAAAGGTTACACTTTGCCTTACTCTAGAAACTGATGGAAAGAATTATCTGCAGCCTACGTAAAACTTACCTTCTAGGACATGTTGGGCCAGGCAGTTCTACTCCAGAGCACTATAAAGGATAGTACATGAGTACATTTGTACAATTGAAGTTATATATAAGTTCCTTATCCTATAGGTACACACGGAAGTACACACACCTGAAAAATGACTTGTACATAAACTTACATTAAAGCTGTATTTGTAATGTTGAAAACATAAATGCTCTACTGTTGCTATGAACAGTATTTATAAAGAAATTAGCCCAAATGGAGAAAGCTGAAGCGGTGTTTCAAATTGACTCTTCCCCTTTATTTCCAGTCCGCAACTACTATTACTCTTGTCTCTGTCCCACTAGTACTTCCTCAACAGATAATGGAGATGATGACAGAGAGAGTTTAAGGACTCTTGAGTGGGTCCCAATATTAGCAGAGCTGACAGATTCACTCCTCTTGATAGTGGATGTGAGCACAGATTGCATCCTCACGCAACATGCAGCCTTTCCTCTTGTTGGTGACGTTATCAATTCTGTAAGGTTCCTTGTGGCTCCTGTGGTTTAGGCATGTTTCTCCCATATTCCAATATTATCAAACCTCCACTCAAACTCCTTGCATTTTGGTTGTTTGTTTCATTTTTAAACATATTTCATTTATAGACAGAATAGTTAAGAGTGGAGAAATTAAGGGAAGTGGAAGCTGTTAAAATCTGTGATTCCTGAAGGTGCAGTAGAAGGACCTGTGTTAGGGGTGTTCTGACATTACACTTTATCTGTCTTACATATATTTTCTTAAGATTTTGAGCCTAACTTTGAGCTGAAGGAAGGTGGCAGATCTAACTGCAAGAAACCAGGAACATCAATTCAGGAACTCTGAAATACCATCGGGTAGTTTCAAGAAGATTCCCAAAACCAGAATCTTAACTAAACAGTTAAGGTATTTAAACTGAGTGTATATGATTGAGCATGCATTAATCCATACTAGTATAACACAATTTGTATTCCTATCTGTAATGTAAAAGGGTCAAGACCTGCCTAACAATGTAAAATAAGCCAAGAGCCTGGGTTTGGTCTAGTACTGTTAAAAATATTGCTAAGCCATATAGCACATTTGTCACTGTGCATCCTCACATAATAGCCACACTGAAGAAGCTTGGTTTGATTTAGAGGGCTATTAAAAAAAGAAAAAGACTCCTGTCCATATAAATAACATTTAAGACAATACTGTTGCTATTTTCCAAGTGACTGTAGTCCAAATTCACTTCCCATTTAGTGACAGGGGGATGTTCTGAGAACGTAATCAGCACTGTCACAGGCAAGGTAAGATTAAAAACACACTGTTTCAGTATTTAGTGCCTGCAAACTTGCCTGAAAATACGTTAAAATACTATGACATGCATCCTTCTGCACACATTTACTGCTGAGGCCCCTAAGAAATCCCGCGAAACTCCAATGAGCTGAACTTATTTCTAAAGCTTGACTGAAACCAGTCAGTGCTGGCTATGTGCAGGCCAGACACAAGAGCCAACTTGTGGAAATGAAGCTTTGTATTAAAAAAAAAAAGAAGCTTCTTTCTGAAGCTATCTCCAAATTGATCCATTTGTGTCCTTCAGCATTTCTCTTCCTAATCCAAACACACATTCCACCACAAAATGAAGCTTTTGCAAATCAACACCAGAGCCTTTGGAGATGATCATATTGTGCTTGACTGCTATGTCATATACTTTTTACGCTCCTCAGGTTACACAAACAACAAATATTTCTGCCACTGAGTGCTAATTATCAGTGCTGTATTCATTTTTCTCTCCAGAGGGAAGATAAACACATTCCTGATTTGACTCCTCAGCAGAACGCTCATGCTGTTACCGTCCAGCTGCAGCAGAAAGTTTCCAGCACCTCCCTTTCAGGCGAGGAATGCTTACAGCGAGGGCGGATGCAAGTACATGCACAGAGACGAATCGCACTAGGCCAACACAGAAATGTACCTGAACAGAAGCTTTTCTCTTTTGGGTATGGATGAGGATTAGATAGAAATTAAATTTCAAAACTGACTGAGAAAGCAATTAAATTAACCCTATTTCTTTATATTGGAAGAAGATTCCTTCTCAGGCTATAGGTATGTCAAGTGGATCTCTGTCAGCACCAAGGCAGGGACCAGCCCTGCTCTTACCCTAAACAATATGATTTTTAAAGCAAGCCCAATAAGATTGTCTTTGTAGTCAGAAAGTGTAAAAAGAACATCCCAGCTACACTTTATCTTACTGAGCAGGATTAGGGAGCTGGATAAATTTATGGAAACCAACCAGGCTAAGTAAGCATCTTCCACATAAAGAGAAACAAGTCTATGCAACCAGCACCCTCCTGCAAAGAAACAACAATACTGTCTGCGGTATATGAACACAGTAGGACTTTTGTCTTGTTAGATGTGGCCTTATTTGGGAGTCTCTTGTGGGCTCTGTACTGTACCTATGTAAACTTCATCTCTACTCTGGAGACAATAAAGCCAGCATCTCCTGATAAAACAAAGTAAGACAGGTACCACTCTCTTTAGGCATGCACATACAACTTAGCAGAGGCAAAATCTGCCTATTCACTCTAGGCTTTGCAGTTTACCATTAAAGGCCAAGCAAAAGGAAAAGCTAAACCAAATACAAACTATAATGGGAGCTGTGCAACATACAGGGGTACAAAACAACAAGCATCTTTGGTAACAGGCTTTCACATGGAAAAGCATCAGTAAAGAAAGAGAAAGCACAAAAAATAAAAAAGACTAGAACAAAGCATTACTCTTCCAGTAACATAAAACAACCTAAACAAAATTTTAATGAGGACCCAAACCCAGAAGACTTAATATGTTGCAGTTAAGTATAAGAACAAAAGCAAGAGATTGGATATGACCCTTTGTTGTATGTTACTCCATTAAAAAAAAATAAGATAAATAACATTAATTAGTAAACAGATTCATTTCCAAGAAACTCATTTTGGCTAGCATTTTGACAATTTTTTTAGACAACAGAATTTAAGAAGTGCAATGGTCAAGTAGGAGAACTGCATTCTGGCATATACCGAGCAGTATATAATAGAAAGTTACTCTGTCTCCACATTAGTACCTCTAAGTATACCTTTACTCTGCAAATACAGAGCAACTCCACTTGCAGAAGTGAAAAACATTTAGGTCTGCATAAACCTACATCACATATTTGCAAGGACACTATAATCTCTGCAGTTTCAGACACTAAACAATTGTTTTCCTTTGAAGCAGCTACTTTGCCACCCATACTTGGTTTCCTTTTAGGTTCTGTAATTTGATTTGTTCTTAGATCAAAAAGTAGAGAAACATTAACAATATGGGTTTAAGCAGAGGGAGTATTGTTCCAAATCATAACGAACCAAGTCCTCCAACGCCCGTCCTGCTGCAGCAGAACACGCTTTACGAGAACAGAGACTGGAGGATGTGTTTTTATCCTACCAAGAAAAGCAACACTGATCTCTATATGCAACTGCACTGGTCCATAATATGCTTTCTGACAACAGACAAAGGGTCATCTCACATGGTAAGAACAGCCTCCAGCATGGATTAAAGAATGTAAGAAAAACATTTGACGTACTTGGATCTGACAAGATTGAGTCGGTTTTCGGCAAAAATTGGTCACAGCGGACTCCTTGGTAGCCCTCTTTGCACCTGAGAAAAAGGGGATAAATGACAAACATACGCATGCGATAGTAAAAGGTTAATTTCAAGGTAGCAAAAATCAACCAAAATTCTCCCTGCCAACACTGCAAGGAACCTGCATATTTACAGTTATTTCAGCTATTATGGAAGCAAGGTTATTACTGAAACACAATGGAAGCACGAAAAATCATTTGTATTTCAAAAAATTCCCCTCAACCCTTTTCTATTGTTTTAGAAGCTATGAAAAGAAACATACTTTAAGCATAACCCTTCTTTTAAGTATTGATTCAGTGAAACAATCAAGGAAAATTCCTTTATAGAAAGAAACATATTTGTAAAATATAAAGCAATTAAGTAGCACAAAGCTTCATAAAGCTTCTGTACTGTACAACCCATCAGATTAACAACCTGCTTATCTTTGGCTGTTTGAATAAGCAGGGAATGCTTATCTAGGTATTCAGTTTAAGACTAGTTTCTACTGTGCTTAAAAGATAACACATTTAGGCATGATAGACAATGTCAGGCATTGTTTGTAAGTGAACAGTCCACGGAGTCTGTGAAATTAGATTTTAAAGGATGTAACCCAATATATCCACCTGCCTTAATGAACATAACCTGAGATTCAAACACTATTCTTTATCTTGAAACCCTTTGTGGAAGAAATTCCATTTACTGCATTTGGACTGTTCTCAGAAATCTCTCTCATTTCAACTAAATGTATCAGAATCAGGCCTTTAATTATTTATTCGCCATGCGTTTTTTCAGAGAAAAGTGATGGACACTTTAATTATAAATGATAGCAACAGGGACTCCGTATCTCCCAAAGCTCTTGCACATCATATAAACAATATGCTCAAATCAGCATCACCACCTTCATTAGGATTGACAACTGCAGCTTGAATTATGTGATAATGTCAAGCCCAGAAGTTATCTGCTTCTTCACAACGTTTATACTCAGTGCTTCCTCTAAAAGTTGCCTTCTAAAATGTTTTTGGATTAATAAATTAATTCTTCAGTGAGAAGCACATCTCACCAGTTGTGATGCAGGAATTTGAAAACACAACTGTGAACCAATATGTAAATGAAAAGTATTGCCATCAAACCCCAAAAAGTTGTAAAATCATACAGTATGAAGACAATTGAAAGAATATATATTGCTAATGTTTCAAACCCTCCAGTTTTGGCATTTCTCTATGAAGGACACAGAGTGCTACCCTGGAGATCAGCTTCTTACTGGTAACTTGTCTATCAATAAAATGACTGTCTGGGAAAAAGATGAATTAGGATCCTATGGCAGCAGTTGGAAATCAGCAGTCAAGGAAAAAAATGTTCTAATTGTTTGTTTGGGTTTTTTAAATGCAGAATATTCAATTAAAGTTGTCCACTACTCAGAAAAACGTAAGAGGTCTCCATATACTCAGACACTGCTGCATGCAGTTTTTGCCTCAGATTGTGGAATATCAGAGCTTTTCTCACATCAAACAAACTACTCTGCAGTCCTGAGTTGGTAGACCCAATTTAAAGCTTAAGAAAAACCTGTATGTGTTGAGAGTATTCTTGTCTTTGCATTAGCATTTTCTATTAACTTTTTGACACACATTTTTACCTGCTTCACTTACTATCACCCTGTTACAAACTTAAAATTCTCTGTGCTAAACCGGTCTGCAAGTCATAAATGTGTTCATTGCATAGCCTTGCTCCACAGCTTTGATGCTACACATGAGGATAACGAGTCAGGGTGCAATAACTCCTGGAAGAACTGTAGTGAGTGCTCTTCCGCACGTATGAACACCCACCAGCGAGGCACAGGCAGAGGCAGGCTATGGGTACATTGCTCATGGCAGCACGAACGGCCCTCTCCCTTCCTCTCTGATGGCCAACAGAGCACATCTGAGCCTAAAGCTCTGCTGCCTTCTTCTCCATTCCTCACACAGCAGAACAGAAACTAGACTCCCACTTCACATCTGAGAAAGTCTGCATCATTTATTCCAATCAGATGGCCCAGGTAATTAATTGCTTGTGCCAGAACTGAGGGGGAGAAATTTTGCTACTATAGTTGCAAGGGTAGATTTGGGGGTCTGTAGCCCAATGGTTTCAGGTACCAAACCAAACTAAACATCAGTCTTCAGTTTAGGAAAATATTTTTTGTATCTTACAAAAATGGCAAAAGCTGCTGTTGATATTTTCACCTTCCATTTAATGTCTGCAAGGGTTACATTTTATCAGTTACAAGCAGCCTATAAAGATGGTGGCCTCAAAAAGAATCTGACAGGAGACTCCTGTAAAGCATCACCCAAGTACAAGGCTAGTCAGGTATGTTCCATGTTTCCTGCTCTAACTTCGTAAGAGCAGTGGGCTGGAACAGAATATATCACAAAGTCACTTGGATTTACAATTTCTCCCTTGTAAAACTCAGCACCCTGGTACCTGGTGGAATTGCATGCTGCCACAGCTATGCTGTGCAATCTCGAGATAATGACTGGGATGGATTTCTTCTCTTAAAAATGTATTTGCTATCATATCAAACTATTATTTTTATCCTGACTATCATACATATACTGCTACTTGTCTCCATCACTGTGAAACTGGAGCATACAGTAATCAGCTGGTTGAGTAACCTAGAAGAGTCTAAAGTAACAATTTCACTTAACTGTGCACTTCAATGAACATGCCACAAGCGGAATTTATTTTTCTAACTTTCAAAATTTAGTACAAAGGTACCTGATATATCAAAGAATAAATATGTTTTAATGTAGCAGCACAGTCCAATACTAATGTAATAACTGCTATGGCCATACGTAGCTCTGTATTTAAATTAACTTTTTCAGAAAGAGACAAAACAAGTCTATGAGTTTCACCAACAAATGATTTTTGAAAGCCTTAAGACACCAAGTAACAGCAATAACTACTCTGCTAATATCACACTGGAGTTCAAACATTTGCACTTAAGCCTTGTGAAACTGGAGGTCTTGTTGAATATCTGTTTGACAGTTATAAAACTACAAACTGATAAAAGCTGATCATCCTGCAGTGTCCTATAATCTTTGCTAAAGCATCTGCCATCTGTCCTAAACAGGCAGATGTGAAAGTTATGCCCAAAATACCTGATATGCATACATGCTGCTAATTGGTGTACACTTCTATTGAAAGAAAAAAACCCAAACCCACCCCAAAAAGCACTACTGAAACAAAAACAGCACCATTGTATCACAAACAGAAGTTCAGGAATTTCCAGCTGGGGTTGCTCAGTATTGCCATATGCAGGGTGAATGACCACATTCAAATTTATGGATCTATTAAAAAAAGCTGTGAGCAATCAGGGAACTCTTGAGAAATGCTTTGATGCAGGCAACTGTATCAGAAATGATAATTTGATTATATGACAAGCAAAGGTTTATTAGATATGCCTTTAAAAAAAAAAAAAAGGAAAAAAGTAAATGAAACTAGGCTTATTCATTGCTTGTACTGAAGCAAAAGCTTTGATATGCAAGTGGGACCTCTGCAGCAAAGGATGGAAAGGGCATTCTAAGCTCCAGTCCAGCACCACGAATCACTTCTGTGCTGAAGTGCTGTGTGTGAAGAGGCTTGGGCACGCGCTCAGTGCAGACCATAGTGAAGGGCTCCATAAATAGTGTTAATTACAGCATCCTCACAAAGTAAGTATGAAAGTGGAATCTCTATTTTGCATTCAGATTTTCACTGAAAGAACTGTGTATGTCTAGGCTCCAGATGAAAAACATCAACAAGACTGGATGAACGGAATGATTTGTGATTAAGTGGAATGAAGAGAGAATGACAGGCAAAGCTAATCTGCAGCAAAAAGTACACCCTAAACGGGATGTTCTAAATTCATCTAAAATTGTTTTATTATGTGCTCTTCACATCTTTCATTTGGTGACACGCTTTGTCTACACTTTGTTTGTTAAGGTCACTGATGATAAACTGCACTGTGCATTGCACTCGACAGTCTCCTACAACATCCTTTGTGTGAGAACATACATACAGAAACATATTTCTCATTCCTGGAGAGAAGGCTTTTTTTAAAATTTGCTTCTATGTAAGCATATTTGCACTTATGTATTAAAAGGTAAGTGGAGTAGGAGTCTTCACTCAATCCTTTTGTCCCCATTTCTAATATTAAACAGTATTAATGCAAGTATGTTTTAATTAAAGAGATCACAGACATTTTCTGTGGACATTTCTCAGAATTATCTCCTATGTACTCAAATCTTATGGAGCCAAGGGAAATTTCATATAAATGACAGCATCGCTTGTAGGAGTAACACCACATTCCCAATTCCTGGATTTCAAGTGGGACACAACAGTAAAAAAGTAAATTGAATGGTGGCAGGCAAGTGGTAAAATGCACATTAGGCAAAGATAAAGAATAAAATATATCTAAATCCAGCAGGAGAAAGGAAAGATATTAGAAAGAGCCTACTAAGAAGAGTTAGGGACAGATATACATAGGGTGAGTGTCAGGAGGATGGATCCAGGCTTTTCTCAGTGATGGCCAGCGATAAGACAAGGAGCAATGGGTCCAAGATGGAACATGGGAGGTTTCATGTGAATGTAAGGAGAAACTTTTTCACCTTGAGGGTGACAGAGCACTGAACAGGCTGCCCAATGAGGTTGTGGAGTCTCCTTCTCTGGAGACATTCAAGACCAATCTGGACACGTTCCTGTGTGATCTAATCTAGGTGACCCTGCTCTGGCAGGGGGGTTGGACCAGATGATCTTCTGAGGTTCAACTCCTAACATTCTGTGATTCTGGGATACAAAGCTTATGGCTGTGAAGCCATTAACGTCACAGTTTACATTTTCCCAAAATACCTCCATGTAGAGCTCCATTTTCCTATTGGAGTATTTTAGTTCTCAAGTGATGGCAATGCACAGAGGGCAGGAGAAAGTGGTGCCAGCACACTGCAGAGGCTGCGAAAGACAATAAAGCCTCAAACCCCCTTTCTTTCCTCTTTCCCTACGATACCGTCCATCCATTTGAAATGGGAATAATTCTTTTTCCTCTTTATGTGTGGAGATCACATGCTGTTGAGCATGTGAAAAAGCATGAAGAAAAATAATTATCTGCACAAAGTCCAGAATTTGACAACCACAGGATATGAGTTCCTCTGAAATGGAAATTTTTTTAATGGCCCTTGGAACCTCAGTGACAGACTATAACAGAAGACAAAGCTATAATACTGTATATCAGGAAAATTAGCATATTGTAGGCCAAAAGTGATTCATGATACTTAACAGAAATGTCTTAATAGTACAGTGCTCAAAAGATGAACTTACATGAAGCTATCATCTGATTCTAGCCTCACAAGCAGGAGTAATCCAATTTCAAAGACGGAATTAATGGTACCTATGAAATATGGGAGTTATTTTTTGCTGTGCATCCAGACCAATGCATGCTTCCTTCTGCACTCATGAAAGCTACAAACTGACAATCTCCAAATCGTTGGGTTGTCCCATAGCCCAGTCTGAAAAATGCTATAAACAATGGACAATAATTCCTCTGCTCGGCAGGTAAGCTAAATACAGACTCTGTGCCAGCAACCAGAATGACATTAACTGGAATGAATGGAAATTTATAATCACTTTTGTTATTAGATGAAGAAACTAAGGGAAGAAAAGGTAATCTTAACAGTGAGGATCAGACAGGACGTCTTGTCATTTAGTCCATGCAGCAGAAAACAGGGTTACTAGATTAGACTGCTGAATCACGACTGGGAACATTTCTCAGTGGTTACCACGCTTGAAAACAGACACAAAATGAATCCTTCATTGGCATCAAGAGTTTGCTGCTCAGGCACTCACCTGAGGAGCAAGAAGGTCACATTCAGTCATTTCACATGTGAAACTGATGCACTAAAAACTTGAACTCAAGCTTTCTATACTGCAAAAATGTTCTGATTATTTGATTAATATCTATTCTAGGAATGACTGACTGTTCTTATATTGCTCTTGGGAAAGGGAAAAAAATCAAATCAGAGATTCCATTTTATCTCAAATAGTGGGAAACAAACAAAAAAGAAAAAAAGAAAAAAAAAACAAGACAAAAGTTTCCAACACAGCTCTGATCATGCATAAGTGAGTGAAACTGTCATGTGTTGAGCCTCAGTTACTACAATTAGCAGGTGATTGTTTACACCCAACACAGTTTGCAGTGAAATGCAAACCAGAACGAATATTTTAACAGCAAATCAGCTAAAGGTTAATGGAGACTTTTTCAGAAATTGCAGGACTGGGACAAAAAGTATATACATTGACCAGTGCTGGCAGAGGTGCCAGAGGGGAGTTCTCGCTCCTACTGTCTATGCTACACACAAAATATAACCCATTAACTAAAACTGAAGTCAATGTGAACAGACGAAATCAGCCACATTAAAGTAAATGCATGGTATCAGAAAGCACAAAACTGGGATTGGAAAATTCAGTAAGGAATTGGGTGAAGACACAGTATTTCTTGAAAACAAATGAACCCCTTCAGATGGGCAGGCCAAAACACTTACCCAGGATCCTCAGCCCCCTCCACTTTTTAGTCTTTCAGATTATTTTATTTTTCTACAATAACCTCCACAACAAAGGTGACACTGCATAATAAAGGTTTCGTGTAAGGGTTTGAATATAATTTTTTTAAGGCCTTGCAATCTGAAAAATGACTAAATTAAGATACATAATCTGTCTTTTTCTTTTCTTAAAGAAATAAGGTTGACTACTGTGTAAAGAAATAGTACTACTCCTACAGAATGGACAATAAAGCAAGTAGAGCAAGTAACTACAAAGGAAATTATCTTGAAAAGGCAGACAAGGAAGTTTGAGAATTTTTTTATATATATCTTGTCCTAGAAACAGGCTAGCTGAAACACTGTAACCTCAATAGTTAAACTGAATCAGACTTTTTAAAAATCATACTTATTGGTATAATTCACTACTTTTTTTTTTTTTTTAGAATGTAAATTATCTGTTCACCTCTCCAAAACAGATAAGTACTATTATGCTCTTGGTTCAAACGGCATAGAGATTAAAGGTCACAGATACCCATGGTCACCCAAGTCATTACCCAGATTTAAATAATACAACTTTCTGCTAATTTCTTAAGTCCAGTGTTTTGTAAATGGGGTTATTTTAGCAAATTCTGAATTCTCTACATCCTCTGTAGGAACTACTGAGCTAAATAAGGACTTTGGCGTTTAAAGAGAAGTTATGTGGATTAAATAGCTCATCCAAAGTTATGTATGAACTACTGAATCTTCTTCTCCTGATCTGGAAGGTTTTCCTTTGTGTTTCATAAAAGGAAGGTTAGAAAAAGAAATAAAGATTAACAAGAGGTGCTAGTAAAGCCATTCATCAAACCAGTCAGACCTATAACAGAGCCTGAACTGCTTATTTTCCTCCCCATCAGCAACAGACAATTTTTTAAAAATTATTTGAAGGTGTTCCCTTAAAACACAACAACACAGAATAAAGTTTCATTTACTGAATAAAGTTTCATTTACTGAATAAATGCAGATAGCCCAGGCAGAACTATTACACAGTGATTCCAGACTACAGTATTCACTTAAAACCTAGTTTAAGTTTTGTATCTGAAGATATATACTTGTATAATTGACAGTTACTTGGTGTCTAATTTACCTGCAGCATAACCATGTACAGGTCAACATTTCATACCGATACAGAGTCTTCAGGCTTTTCATAGGATAAAAACTATCTTCACCCACTAAGGATCAAGAAATCCTTAAGATATTATTTTCCCTTTTGTTTACATAATACATTTATCTGGATACAAGTTTTAAGCATAATGATTTTAAGTGGAAACTTAACTGTCTGCAATTTAGTTTCAACAACCAAATTCAAGATCTAAAAAAGATTTTGCATTTAGTGTTTTTATTGTAGCAAGCATCTGATAATTTTAAGAGGTTACAGTTTAAGGACAGGAACAGAGACCAAACATACTGTTTACAACCTTAGTAGCTCGTGTAGAAGCATGGTGTAGAACCCATGTAGAAGGCACTGGGACTGAAGACAAACCTACTTATGCTGCCTGTCCAATCAAGACCAAAGTAT
Source organism: Heliornis fulica (assembly GCA_013399135.1). Lineage (NCBI taxonomy): Eukaryota > Metazoa > Chordata > Aves > Gruiformes > Heliornithidae > Heliornis > Heliornis fulica. Next base: position 275,066 of record VXBZ01006334.1, on the reverse strand, counting down.
TTATTTAAATCCACATAAATCAGACAGATGCACAGTTTCAGTGCTGAATGCAGCCTAACTGTGGTGAGCCTCCATATCTGGGCTGCTTGCTACCACATCTATCATGCATATCAAATTTTGTCATGTGGCTTCAAAGTAGACAAAAGAATACAAGCCAAACAACAAACCAGCCCACCCCACAACCTTTTTAGTTTTGACTGAGCTAGGATGAATTCCATGATTCCAAGAGATTTCTCCTTCTCCTGTCCTCTTTACTTCATTCTCCATCATATATTTTAACAACCAAATTTCTAGTTTTAAAGTCCTCTGCTTCCCCTTTCAGTTGGAGAACAGTCAGAAACTGTTCAAATCCAAGCACATTGGGATGACCAAAGAACAGACATCATAATGATCATCTAGTTTGTCATTCATCAACAGAAATTAAACCTTCCACTTGCACTCTTAGCTCAATAATACAAAGCACTAGAAAAAAATCAAGTCTGGTAAGACTGCATTACTCTGCTGAAAAAAACCCATGGCTAGAAATACCAGAAAAGACAGAACTGGCCAGAAGCAGGCATCAAAAATAGAGGGGTCAGCACCGACCAGAATTTACATGCAAAATATAACCCATTGTTAACTGTTAAAAAGATAGAACCCCCAAAAATTCACTAGAGCAGGGTAAGGGGAAGGACAGTTTTCATGATAAAACTGGATTTGGAACAAGACTGGAAAAAGAAATCGAAAACATGCAGTCAGTGTTGACAAACACAAGGTCACCTTAGGCTAAATCTTTTAAAATTATGGACCACAGAGACTTATCCTTGCTTATGTCAATTAGAAAATCATGCTTGGTATCAGCTCAATTTATCACAGCTGTGCTCTAGTAGAATCAAATGTTATGAGGTCGACAAGTGGTAACTTTTACTGAAAAGCTCATACACACTTCTAATGCCACCTGAACAATGCTTACAGTACTTTATAAGTCTATCCAGGTCAGACAGCACTGTAAAAGTTTTTCATTATAAAAATCTCAATCCTTAAAAAATATATATAAATTCAAATAAAATTAACAACCCCCCCAATATCTAGAAAAATCTTTTTGACAAAATATAAAGACGTGAATAATCCCTATTTTTCAGTTTAGGAATTTAAGTTTTATTAAAGTTCAGCTTATGTTAGTTTATACTAGCCCTGAAATAAGGAAACTTACAGACTGCGTTGCATAAACTGAGTCCTGAACACTACTATTACCTCTAAGGCCTGCAATGCCAGCTTTAATTCAGTAGGGGTGGGCAAATATTTAACAGAATCTTTCAGAAGCAATCTGGAAAGTGCACTCTCTACATGTTTTGTTTTTTGTTTTTTCTTTTTTTTTTTTTCTTTCTGTACTAAAATCTTAGTTCTGACCTGTACAAGGAGCAAGTTGTCACAGCCTGTAGTTCAATGTAAATCCATCTCATCTATCCATACCAAACCAATCTACCTACAGGTATTTTAAACAGGTCCAAGCATGGCATGATACAACAGTACTACTACTGCTCTTATGCTTTATTTTTTAAATTTAATCTAAGAGCTAAATTTAATTAGCACTGCATTTCCTAGTCCATGTTGCACCATTAATAAAAATTAAAAAATCCCTCCCCTCCGTAACAACAAACTTCAATCTGCAAGCTACAAAGGCATTAGAGACTGTCCTTGAACATCATCTAATAAACAAAATGTTTAACCAACTAACTGAGCAAATCTCTACTATTTCAGATTTAACCAACCAGAAAAATGGAAAAGCTCTGATTAGGTTTTTCCACAATATACCTCTGCTGCGTGATAAATGATTTACTATGGATGATAATGAATATAGTCTTTCATTATGTATGGCATTCATCAGCTTTTGAATAAATGGAAGGTGATTTCATACCATATTCAAAGCCTCATGCAGCTAAGGCACAGATGAAAGCCACATTCAATACCTAAAAAAACAAAGGAAAATGAGACCTTTGGTTTATGATATGCCTGCTGAATATTACCATCTTCATAAAAGCCCTTAAAAACTCTTCTTGAAAACATCTTTCAGGAACTGGACTGACATAGGAAAGAAAAGGTGTCTGAGAATCAATAAAGAGAGGACAAAAAGATGTAAGATTTATAGTTGGTGTAACAGTGTTTGCTAGGAACCTACCTCAACTTCAAGTGGCCATTTGCTAAAGATGGCAATTATACCAGTAAGTGAGGTGATTCTAAGGAGAGGTTGCACCTCACTAGTAAGTAGGGCAACAGATTTGCTGGATCTTTTCATTTTCCCAGTGTTCTCCCACATATTACAACCTCTACATTAAAGTTTTTTTTTCTTTCTGCTACTTAATGACAGCAACAGCCCTAGATTTGTTTTTTGTACTTCTTATTTATTTCTCAATTCAAAATTGGAGCAAAAAATAGTCAGAGAAATTAAATTCTATTTCGAGCCCAAGCTAGAAGTACAATAGATACTTTGCTCACTATGTAAACGTCATGCATGGCATTCCATTCCAGTTTTGAAATTTCTACAGATGCAAAAGCATTTTTCAAATTTCAGAAAAACTTTCTAGTTATTTCTTTAGACAATTTTAATAGGCATAGGAATTCAGAAGCATGTATAGTAACTACATCTGTTAGGAACAGCTCTTGTTGCAGACCACTTTCCTAAACATCCCAAGGTGACGTGAAGCCAGTGCTTATCCACACAGTGCCTCTGTGGACACGCAAACCCCCTCGGTAGGTCAGTGCGGTATTTGTTTCAAACTTGGTTTTTATACTTGGTTTGGAAAAAATAACTGAGGCTGCTCTAAAGGTGCCAGTTAAAATATCCTTTACTACTAGCAGATGGTCTACACAAATGATGCCCTCTCACTTTATGGCAAGAAATAAACACGCCACTGCTGCTGTATTTTATATGATCGGCAGACGTCGCGTTTTATAGATAAGAACAATTTAACATGCAATGTAATTGCCTAGCAAAGTTCAAATAGACAAACGTTTTCCAAAATAACTCTTCCTTAGCATATTAAGTATAATTTAGAACCAAGAAAAGTGAACGGTGTTAAAATCCAAGCAAGCCATTTTCTGGAAATATTTAAAGTTGCTAACGGAAAAACTCCAAATCTCTGAAGTTCCCCCATCACACAGAAAGATTTAGTATCAAGTCTTGCATAGAATTTTTTTCCTGAAGAAACAGCTACATGTATTGTAATGACATTATGGCATCCCTATCACTAGACAGATTTAGCGTACAGTTACCAGCTAAAGCTCTGCTGCTAAGAGATCAATAGCTTACCAGACAGAAAACAGGCTGGGGGGTCAACTGACTAAAAGCAGTGAGTTTAACTCCTACAGAAGACAGGAAGCTGCAGTCTTCATCGCATTACAGTGACTACTAGGCTAGCAATCAACCACCTTAATGCTTTCAAACACACAGCAAAGACTTCAGCCCAAAATAATTCCGAGTTTTCTCTGCTTTCTCCTTGGTTTGGTGGCAAAGTCACCTGTGGGAAACTGTCTGTTGGGAAAGCACAAACCTGCAACAGGAAGGACACCACACAAAAGAAAAATCTCAATTACCTCGTCACCCGCACAAAAAGGGCAGGTGGATATCCATGGGAGCAATATGGCAGACCCTTACTACACTAAAGAAGCAGGAAAAATAATTGAAGCTGAAATGACATGTCTAACATTAAGAAAACATGTTTTACACAAAATTTTATTAGAACAAGGAAAAAACTTTCCTCTTTGTTCCACTGTGAAATCTTGACCTGAAGCCTAATTAATTAGTTTCTTGCTTGCAAGTTAAAAGAACCTGCATCATTAAAAAGTACTCATAGATTCTGTGATTTTTATCCACAAGTTATTAATGCAAGCTTACTAAGTTCCACCAGCAAACGTTATTTGTAATTCACTGGTTTTGGATGTGAGGGTGTTTCAAGCTACAGGATATGCATCAGCTGCAGGAAATCCTATTTGACTACTGTCAGTACCTGACCCATCAGGGAAATCACTCCTTATTTGTGGACAATGGAAACTTTTCTAACGAAAAACAATATCAATTTATTATCTGCATATAGTAACACAATTAAATGTTAGGAGTTCAGCTCAAGTTCAATTTTTTACTGGTTTGAACAAAAATCTGTTAAAACTCAAAATATTTCATTATTTCTTGTGAACGCATTTGGTAGTTTGCCCCTGCCCATCAGTTTGGGAGGATTTATTTACATGACACCAAGTCTGGTAACAGTAAGCAATTTTTAATGCATTACCTCCAAGTAGGTTAGCTTCCCAAAAGATGATACACAGGAAGCGTGGGGATACTTATGTTGTTCCATGTCCACTTTAATACCTGCCCAACACACAAAGCAGCTAGTTCTCTGCCTGACAGAATTCCCACTAACGACTATGCACCAACACAGGAATCCAAAGCATGTTATAGCATGCTTGCAGGAAGTAGCATAACCAGGACATTTTAATTTGATGGTTTTCTTGCAACTCCTGCAAGAGGTGCAGCAGAAACAGAAATGCTATTAGAGAAAGGAACTCCCAAGAATTATGACAATATTTACACTCAGGTTAACACTTCTGAGAGGACTAACTACTTCCTAGCAGTTCAGCTCTGCAAAATACCAAACTCCCTTATGTTAAGGTATATAAAGTGCTTGCACTCAAGCAAACAAGTGGAAACTATATGAAAAAATAATTATGCATTGAAGAGAAGAGCATTCACAAAAAACTCTGGTACATTCAACTGGAAAATGTGCATCTTGTCAATATTTTTAAAAAAGTAGGCAAAAATGTGCATCTTGTCAATACTTTTTAAAAAGTAGGCCAAATCCAGCAACAAAACCCTCAACACTTTGAGAATTGGAGAATTCCTAAAAAAAGGTAATCCCAAGAGGTAGCACTGTTCTGATGTGCTTTCTGACACAAAACACTGGTCATACATACAAGACTTGCTTGATTCCACTCTCAAAATAATGGCAGCTGAGGGTGATAATCAGGAAAGTTATTATGTCCCATTTAAGATCATTTTGCAGATTAGAATTAGTCTCTGACAAAATGTCCCTATGAAATTTGAGGAATATATTTGCTTCTCCTGAAATCCTAATCACAAATCAACTGAACTCAGTGACGAGTTTCTGATTATTCTCTTCTGAATTCAGGTGAAAGCAAAGCAGCACAGCTCATGCTGTCTCTAGACAGCGCTACCAAATTTTTCTCGTCACATCCACACAAAAAGAGCAGAACAGGTCACTCTGATTTTATTCATCCTTTAGTATTTATTTCCTTTGAAAAAAAAGACTAAAGCCTTTCTGAGGAAGAAAGCAGGGAATGTCTGCTCTGCAGCTCTGCTCCAGAAGCCGCCGTGCTTTCCTCCTGTGTGACCTTCATCCAGTCACTTTAGCAGCGTCACCGCTCCCAACACTGCTGCGGCGGCCGCAGAGGAGGATTGGCACAGCCTTCCCCTTAGCTGGATCTCCGTGAGGCAAGTGTCAAAAGCCATGCAGTGACAGTGGTGATGTAAGCATCACAGCTATGCAGGTGATAAAACAAACACACCTTTGTCATTTTCTGCAGGAAGCAGAAATCCTGCATTCACAAGCTCGCTCACTCATTAAGCATGTTTTTCTTCTGAAGAAAAAATAATGAAACTTTAAAAAGAATAAAGCTACATATTAATATGCCAAGTAGCAACAAAGCAAAGCTTGGCATTCCCATCCACTTTCATGCAGGTTGTGAGTTTCTTTCTAGGAATAGGACAAAAAGGCTTCTTGTAAATTCGAGCATCGAACAGTAAGAGGGGAGGAAAGCCTTGTCTGACTGACCTCTGAGGCTGGGTGATGAATGCAGATGTTGTGGATATCAGCTAAATCATGTGAATGCCAAGACCAGCATGGCTGTGTTATCTTTGCCATTTTGGCTTCAAGACTTTTACTGTTCTTCCTCCTTTGTTAGGGCCTTAGTGCTAGCAGACCCAGGCTGAACCAGATGCAAGACTCCAGATAAATTCGCAGCAAACTTTTGGAGGTGCTTGTTGAGCCAACCATCCCAACAACGTAACTGCAAACAGCCCGGGGCTCCTGCAGGTGCAACGGCCACTTGGATGCCTGAAAATCAGCACTCTGAAACCAAGACAGTTCTGCACCTGATCCAGTCCTTGGCATGTCAAAGAGATGGCACTAGGGCCTCTGTAAGTTACAAATCAGTGTATTTAATTGTCAGGACAACCCCTGTGACAACACACTTCATTTTCATCCTTCCAGTTCTCTTGAGACCTTGTTCAGTTCTATAAACTAATCTAAGGAATCAAAGGTTTTGTTGTTTAAGTGTAATGTTACACTAAAGTACACAAACACTGTTTATGCTGTGGCATCCTACCATACAACTTGACACAGGTTACTAGCCACGTATTTACTGGGATTTTTAGCAGGCAGAGTTGTGTCCCTTGATCCAGCTATTATTTTGTTAGGACTGAGCTAAGCTAAGCTAAGGTTAGCTTGGACATTTCTTCATTCCTTTTGTTACAGATTACTCTAAATAATGTGTTGCCATCCTTGATATTTTCACACCATTACTACTTAATGGTACTTCTCCCCTTATAACTAAATAATTGCATTTATATATGAATTGATTATTCAAAAGTCAGACCAGCCCTGCAGTCAAACTTGTTTATCCTAGATTAGTGCATGGAATATAAACCTCTTCACATATCAGTTACGACTGGAGTCATTACTCTACTAACTCATCATCATTATAAGTGTACCTGTGCCTCTAATGAGGTGGATTTTTTTCCCCAGTGCTATTTAGTAAGTTCCTTTAAACATCAGTAGACAGATCAGAAAATAAAAAATGACCATGCTTGCTCTTTCCAATAATACTAAATAGCCCTTTTCCTTTTTGGTTGTCTTTATTGCCTTTCAAATTTATAAGAAATTATATATTTGTTTTAATTTTTTATTTATATTTACCAAGTAAGTGTGTTTTTAAAAAGAAGAGAGTCCTCTAAAAAATATCCTCATCGTATTTTGCCTCTACCCAAATATGCTGACTGGTCTTGTTTGAAATACTCACCCCTCCATTGATACCATTTCAACGACCTACATGATAAAATTATTTTGGATTCTATAATGTTAAATATGATTTATAGTATATTATGCATACAAATTAATGCTTAGATTTTGAAACATGCAATAAAAATAAAGTGGGTTTTTTTGAGCCATGCCACTCCATTTTTACAGAGAAAAGTTAAGTTTTGGTGACATGTTACCTATATATGCCTTATACCTAGTCGAAGACCCAAGAAAACATGGTTCTCCAGCCCCAGTATGCCCCTAGCATTTGCTTAGGGAGGAAGATTCTCAAAATACCTGAGAATGAATAATATTTCAAAGAAACTGAAAATAAAATATTAAAGCAAGTGGGGGATTCCACATACTTCCAGTTTAAGATACTTTAATTTACCTATAGAAGTTTAAGATTTATAAGGAAAGAAGCATCAATTGAGCTTAAACCTGGTGCACCTTACAATCTATGCTGTGTTAACCAATCAGAAAGCACTCATGGGATTCACAGTGAAGCAGTTTCATCTGATTTGACATAAAATTAGAAAAAAGGTAACCTGATGCAGTAGAGATTGATAGAGCAGTGTTACTGACTTATTTAAAGCCAGCCCAGGGATTAATCATTTGAAGTCTTAAAATTAACATTAAGGAAGATACATACTGCTGTCCTTTCCTTTTATATGCTTAATGATCTTTTTAAAGATTACACTATTGATTTAAATCCATCACTTTTAAAATCCATGTTCCCATTAATTTGCTTTGTTTCCAGGCTCCTCTAGAGTTGGAATAAAACAACATGAACTAAACCAGATACACTGGGGGCAAAAGTCAAGTTAAACTTGGTCTGAAACCTAGTATTTTAAAGCCTAATTTAACACGATCTAATATGATGCATAAAATAAAGCACTTGGGTGGTTCTTCTCAGTTATTTTGCCATGTCAGCTCTTGTTTTTATCATTTAACTTACATAGCCTAAATACAAGCTAAATGCTTCAGGAAAACCCCAAAACCGAAACACCTAAATCCATTTCAGCATCTAGTATGCAATAAATTCAATTCCATTAATTTTAGAATAAATTTCATGCATTATAAAGCATATGGGTTCTACACTCCACAAAAATAATATTAATAAGCATATCTGCAATAATTTTAGAAGTCAGACAGGTAAAGATACTTTTATGTGTTCCAAATAATTATTTTCAAGACTTGTCTTTTGATGGTGATAATAAACACAAGAAAATTGCTCACCTACATCATCTACAAAAACATGTTCTTGGTTTCATAAACAGCGGATTTCACAGTTATGAAATATAAAATTATGCCTTATTTAAACAAACTCAACCTGGAAAGATTTACAACTTAATATAAATGCTTTTGTCTCTAGAGCTGTATCACAGAAAATTAAATCCATCAATCCTAAAAAATGTTTTTCTTTTTTACTTCAAATTCTACCAGAGTCAGGAAAAAAGTTTTAAGTAATTAGCAGAGTTTTGCATATCGACTGCTGTTGATAACCTGAGTCCTACAGTGCTACAGAAGGGAACCAATGAAATCAATAAGTAGTATAGAAGTCATGGGAAAGAACTGCTTCCTTCATCATCATCATCCTGGAGTTTTCTTTGGGAAGACTGAAGCCCTTCTTTCTATTCCCTTCCCTTCAGCTTTCAGCAGTTACTTTCACCAGTTGGGAAAAAGAGAACCCTGGTAGCAGGGCTGGAACTCTCCCATCTTCCCTTTGTTTCTTGCAAACTGGATTTATTCTTATCCTCTATTCTACAGGTTTAACAACCTGCCTCAAAAGCAATATATCCTCTGAAAGGTCCTGATTACCTACATAGCCCAGACTGATCCAGAACTCCAGCTCTCAAAGATGCTCTCTTGGATGAGTATGAACACGACATTTCATCAACAAAGTCAGCATGGCACAGAGCAGCTGTATGGCGATAACGGATCGGTGCACATGGCACGAGGAGAGGCCGAGAGAGCTGGGCTTGTGGAGCTTCAAGTCAAAGCTCGAGAGGAGTGTTAATGATGCACACAATGCCTGCTGGACAAAGTGAAGATGACAGAGCCAGGCTCTTTTTGGTGATATCCAGTGAACAGACAAAAGGCAATGTCTGCCACTGAAACACATGAGACTATTTAAACAATGAAAAACCTCTCGTTGGCTGGGAGGATGGCAAAACATGGAACAGGCTGCTCAGACTCTCCATCCATTGAGGTATTCCAGAACCCAAGTGGACAGTCCAGCTATTGGCAACCCTGCAGGAGAAAGGGTTGAAGTAGATGACCTGCAGGTGCCTTCCTACCTTAACAATTCTGTGATAACTGAAAAACTAATTTCTCAATTTCTCTGAGAATCAAGACATCACATATGCAAGGAAAAAAAAAAAAAAAAGCAAAGAAGAGTGACAGCACAACCAAGAAATCTATCTGCAGCCATTGTACTTCCTACAGCCTGGTATAATTGTTAACAATCATTCGGCATCATGAGAGACAGAGGAGATGAAGACAGATTTCCGTATCTAAAAATAACATTCCCTGCTTTCCAAATGAAGTGCTCATGTGAGTCATGGAAATCAATCATATAGGCTTCTTTACTTACTAAAGAAAGATCTAGCTTCTATACATAGACATCCTTTTCCCTTTCCTATACTCCAGTGCTTGAGGTCTGGTTTCATCATTGTTGCTTTAAAAGAAACTCACTTCACTTAAAGCTATAATACAAAGAATAAATGAAATGCCATGTGCGAGCTGACTATTACAGTTTCATTTTCTTCCCCTTTTTTATAAAAACATCTGAAGACTTTTGACCTTTTTATCCTATTCTGATTGATGGAGTAAATTGCACCCTGGGGAGACAAGGAAGCGGAAGCAGGAGATAAATCAGAGACACAGGCAAAGCAAGCGCGGCCACACAGCTTGGAGAAAGCACTTCACAGCAAAGCAGATGGCTGTGCAAAACAATACATTGTTCTGAGGTGTAACTGACACCACTGGAAAGGAACTGCCAAAAATATCAGTACAATTAAATAATTTCTAAGACACTGCAAGTATTTTTTCAACCACATCTGTCAAAGGCTTACTGAATCTTTTCCTCAAGTGGCATTATTTCAACAATCACCATAACTTCTCTCTATATGTTCCTGCTCCCTCAGTATATGGAGCTGCAGATTAAAAAAAAAAAAAAAAAGTGCCTTTAATGATTCATAAGCAGTAGATTGGACTGAGAATAAAGCATAAACAGTTCTAAAGTTCACTGGGTGTAACTGATGTCATCCTAGGCTTGTATCTTCCTTGAGAAGGAGGGACATGTACACAGGAGGAAGGTTTCTTGGAGGAAGTGGAAATTGAAATAAGAATTGTTTGTGGGGCTTCTATTCTAAAGCAGAGCCTCAATCTTAACATTATCTTAATGATACATGGAGAATCAAATTATTGTGTAGCCTTTCTACTACTCCTGTACTCACAGGAGGAAAGGACACACCTCCTCACATGTACTGCTCACATAGCTACAGCTGGACTAAAAGGCTAAACATGGAGTATTAAAAGCCCTTATTTACTAAATTGAAGCTTGCCTAGAAGCCACACGTTTACCTAATGCAAGTCCCCTCACATGTTACCTGCAGCATATTAAGCACAGAGACTATTTTTCATGTCCAAATCCCTAGCACACTTCCAAAAATTTTGGAAACCCACACCAACTTCCAGGTATCCAAACCAATACTACTCAATGTCTTGGTGCAGTCTTGGCTATCTTCAGGAGGACAGACACCAGTACTCTCTAAAGACTTTCTGTTCTGCAGTGCAGCACTTACTCTTCTCTCCTCAAGGCACCATAGATGTTTATGCAACTCCTACATGACCCAACATCTCCCTAATTCACATTTTGAAAGACAATATTGCCCCTAACACATTTTGTTCTGCTTGCTGATCCAGCCACAAAAGCTGCCATCTGCTGGTGGGATTCCAGTTAATTAAATCAAGGTTTCCAGATCTCTGGCCATCTGGTGGGATGGTAAAGCTTCCTTGCTACAGCAGAGTGGAAATATGCCCAGCTGAGCTGCACACACTTACCAGTACGATGCCTCTTGAGTGAAACCAGTTCTTCTCTCCAAAGCTTTCTTGACAAGCAGCCCAGCACAACCTTCCTGAGAGGAAGGAGCTTGGGCTACTCATGCTGCTCTGAAGCAGAATTCACACTGAGGCCACCTTGACTTTCTGACACACTAAAACTTAGAAAGCCCGCAGCTCTAATAAGTAAATCTAAAAATTAAAAGCATAGTGTGGACTACAGACCCACATCACTCACAGGAATCCAATAAAAATGTAAAGATGCAGATGGTGTCACCAGAACTACCATCTGATTTTAGTACCTTCTCCTATAGCCTGTGCTATGAGGCCAAGCATGTACAGCACTCAGACTTCACTCATTTATTCCATTAGATTTCCTTATGTGCTGCAGCTGCGTTCCAAACTTGGTGTGAATCAGAGCCCTCCCACAAGCAAGGTAAGCAAGCTACAACTGTAGAGAGAACAAAAGGCTCATGATTGATTGTTCTTCTCTTTTTATGCTATACCAGCACACTAGCACCTATACTAGCTGTTTTGTATTTTATCTGTTTTGTTTGCCTATTTATGCACTGCCTTCAGTTCTCAGAAAACACAGGTTTCACAACTATAAATAAAACATACATGAAATATGTTGCTGTCTAGTGTTTCACCTCCCTCTGCATTCTCCTAAGCTTCTCCATTTTAGGCATCTATGTTCTGTAAACACAGATCCTGTGGCACTTCAATACTCTTGTGGATGCTCTAGCAGAAGAGGACTGCTGTCATTCTAACTATTTTAAAACTCTGAACAGATGTTAGACTGCACGACATAACAAGTAACTTCAAGACAAATAAGACTAGATTCTTTTTTCCAAGACACTGATAAAATTACAGTATGTTTATTTAAATCCTATAACCATGCTAAGCCTGAGAAATGGAATTTTTACAAGTGTAGATATTCTAGAACCTACCTGAATTTTGCATTATGCCTTAAATACTCTTCCTCCTTAGTGACAGAGCCTACGGGAATTACATAAATGTCTTTTTCATGTATACAATGTTTCAAATTGTTCATTTAAATCACACACACAAAAAAAATAATCCCCTTTTTCAGGGATCTTGCATAATTACTCCTTATTTTCAGAGCTCAAATATGTCGAGGTCTAACAATCAATGAACTGGCACTCAGCCTTAAGGCTGATCGCTGCTCCAAAGAGGCACTTGACATCATGTTTAATTTTCAGTGTGTAGTTTCAATGGGAGCACTCACACCCCCCTAAAGCGATTTCTAGAAAAGCTTGATGGGTAACTTGCCTTGTATTACAAAATATTTCTTGATTATAAACTCTCTTTTAAGCCTCAACTAGACAAATAAGATTGTTCACTGAAAAAAAAAAACCCAAAAAACCTAACCAAAACATTTTCTCAAATTCTTAACACTTGATCAAATGTGTCTGGCACTCCCTTATCCAGAGAAGCGTGCTGTACACATGGATACCGACAGGGAGGTTCCCACCCCTTCACAGAAGCTGCACAAGGCTAATATTAACAATTAAGCTGCAGTACAGTTCAACATATACATCCAGGATCTAGACTTAATCTATGATTTAAATGGACCAGATCAAAGTCCTCAAGCTAAGACTTAAGTGGACTGTAGTTCATGGCTGTTTCTGAATTTTCTTTTAGATGAATAATAGGATATAACCTATGACTAATATTTATTAAGTCCTTTATTTTTATATTCACTTTACCTTGCAATGATAAAACAGAAAATCATTACTACTGTAGTCTAACCTAAGCCACTTTCAAGTCAGTAAAATACTTTAAAAAATATTTTAATAGAAAGAGATGGTTTTGCTTGTTTTAACTGAAACACTAGATGTATTGATGAGAGAGAACCCCAAAAGGCTCAATACTTACAAAGGCACATTACAGAAAGGATTTTAAGTGTTGCAAACTCACTCAATGACACAAGTTTCTGTATAAATACATGGATAGTACAGTTCAAAGGAGTACACTAAGTTTTGGGCTGTAAGAGAATTTCACAGAGCAGCTTTAACATAGATTACATGACCAGAGAATATTAAAAATAAATAAATCATACAGTCCAGCAGAACTTCATACAAGAAAGTTTTTTGTAAAACTTTTTATTTAAAAAACTTGGCTTTTTTTTAAGAATGCTTACATCACTTTTTGCACCCTTTGGCAAAAGAATTGTTTTCCCTTGTATTATATTAAAATATCATCTTTTAAGCCTTTTGCCACAGTGGCTTCTAGGATATTAAAGGACCAAGAATTAGTATTGATATGTTTTCTTCATAAAAGCTTATATCCAGAAACAAGCTAGTCATTCATTCATTATAGATACACAAAAAGACAGCAAGAATATTAAAATATTAATATCTAGAATAAGGGTAGAAGGCTCAATGAAACCTTGTGGTATGATCTTCAGCTGCAGGTAACCAAGAGTGGCACAGCTGCCTGACTTATGTAAAACAGTCACTCTTTAAAAAAAATAAAATCTAAAGGTGTCTGAAGCATGCTGAAGTGCTGTCCTTTTCATGAGCTGAGAACCATGAGGACCAGTTCCAGGTGATCACATCACAAATACACCTGGATAACAAAATTGGCCACTGAAACATTTCAAGTAATTCAAGTATGCATTTATACTGGGCTGTTTTGCTTTAAAATATATATGTATGTTCAAATCTTAAATGAAAAATAATCATGTCACAGACAGCTGGATCCTCTCTTTTATAGCACTGATTAAAGAGTCGCCATCCTTTGTTCCTTTTGAAATACAGTATGGATACAGACAAATGTGTATTAGACCAAAGATGAGGTTACCTAACGAAAAAGAATGGTGGGAGACCTCCCTCTTCCAAGTATCTTTGCCATTAGTTATATCAAACTTTTTTTTCCTCATTCTGTTTTAAATTAATTTTGTATTCTGGTAGGAACCATCCCCAGCACAGAAACCCCCTTGTTCATTATCTCTCAGAAGACCACCACCACCACCTTAGCAGAATCAGGTCCTCTCCTCTGTGTCTCAGCATTAACCTGGAATCACAATGAAAAATACTGCACAGAGGGGTTCTCCATCAAAACTCTAAAATCATCACTTGCATATAAAGAAAATATAGTTGTCATTAGTTCCATTTTAACAAGACCCTGTTTTAGGAATGATATTCGTATTTTAAAATGCTTTCTCGGCGAAAAATGTCCACAATAAATGCTTTTACATACTTCACAGTTCTCTTACAAAGATTTAAAATCACAAGTCTCAAACTCAGAGGTTTCACCTAGATATTGGGCTGGGGAACAACCTCTCCTTATTTTCCCTGGGCAAATGATGAATTTAACTACATTCTTGTCCTGAAAGAATTGTCTTGAGTCATAAAAAAGGACCAGAGCAACCAGTCCCATTTTATGAATTCTTGAAAGCCTGAAATTATCAATCTGGATAGAAGAAGCGAAGGAAAAGAATTGCCTCACTACACAAAACAGACAACTGCTGCTGGTAGCAAGGACTAATATGGTTACAAGAGCCATCATCATCTTTTTCTTTCTTTGTTAAAAAGTAAATTTAGATTTAGGTGCTTGAATACCTGTTTTGGACTATTTCAGTGATTTTCTTCAACCTAGAGATGTTATTTTTAAGTTCCAGGACAATGTAACAGCCTCAATAACGAAATCCTGTGTACACGCTGATAACCAGAGCGATAGCAAGCCAATTAATCAATTGACACAGACATTTCAATGTCGGGGGTAACACATTTATATCAATGTGATTTCCAAATGAATACACTGGCCTTGGAAAGAAATCATGTACCTAACTTCAACTCCATTCACTTAAGAAATTGCCTGGTACACATGCCCTAAATTCTACCATTACTAAGAGGAAGGAAATAGAAGGTTGCATTCATATTTGTCTCTGTGCATTTAAAAATTATTATTTGCTTGCTATTAAAAAAAATACTCATGCTGTAAGAAAATAAAAAGAGCTTTGCTTGGGTAAAGTTTAATTTCTTAATATATTACTATGCCACAATTGTTCTGCCTAGAGAGAAACTCTAATAAAAGCAGAACACAAATCAAACTGGCAACAACAGAAGATCGACACCCGGGGTTGCGTGAGAACTCCCCTTTTCCAGGAGCTCCCTCAAATTTCACTGCAAATCCAAGGCAGCTACAGCTACTGTGGACTACAGCAGAGTTTTGTATGCTTGAGTATGATGACAATTTATGGCCATGGTAGCAAATACAGACAGGACAAACTGTTAATGTTAAATCAGTATTTGTCCTCTGGCAAAAGCACTAGCTCTTCCACTGGCAGTTCTAAGTGAAAGTTACAGCTATTTGTGGTATATATTTTTAAATACATATATATTTATGCACACATATACATACACACACACACACTATGTTGTGTATATATAAAATATGTATTTTCAATATCACAAAGATTGCAGGTGGAAAAAGAAACCCTTGCATAAAAGGCTAGGATCTCTCTGGCTTACAAGCCATCCAAATCGTTGTAAATGATTCAAAGATTTCTGCTATTTCACTGCAAATGGGTACACTTACAAAACAGCCACAAAAAATACAAGTAGAATTGGTCTGAGAAATCTCACACTATAGTTTTCTTTAATGAAACATAGAAATTCTTCATCCTGCACTATATTCTTTCTACTTTCTTAAAGAAAATAAAAGGAAAAAGATAGGGGAAAAGCGCCCACACTGCAAAACAAAATTGCCAACTTCCACTCTCTAAAATTTATGAAAGGAACTACAGGATCGAACAAGAAAACACCTTGACAGAACTGTGTCTAAATGAATTGTCTATGTCTGGTAGTAGAGAATTAATCATAGTTTACTTATGAGAAAATTAAATGATTACCTCTGCTAGAAGCAGCATTCAATTGAATGTGCTCATAGCCCTCTCACAGAAAGCCGAGGCTTGGACTTGCTGGTAAGTAATGGGTGTTTTATGCCAATCCTAGCTTACCCTGAGGGCCACTTCACAGTCCCTCATTTTGTTTGCTTGATTTTCCAACAGGTTATTTTCTGTCGACTGCAAGAAACGCAATTTCATGACACGAAATCCTTGTCACTACACCCAGACTGACCTCGGTATCTTTGCAATGTGACAATGTGCTGATAAAAAGCAACAATGATTTCAGGATTATTATTTAACCCCAAGGAAATATGTCCATAACTTCTTTCTTCAGTGAGAACACACAGACCCACAGAAACTTAGAACACAAAAAAAAATAATTTCATTTTAAATGTGAAAAATTTCACGGGAGCCACAGGATTGTATTTTTCTAAACCTCCCACCACAATCAGCATTAAGAGGACAGTATGGGTGACCTGGAAAATATAATTCCCCATGGTCAGAAAGTGCTGTAATGATGCAGAAAACAGATTTTACAGCAATAATATCCTCAAGTGGGAATGAATACCCCATTCTCTTGCCCATACATTTGACTGGAAAAATAAAAAAGTTCTCAGATCAAATGAGTTTTCAAACTTCTCCCTTGTATTTCAACATATAACACAGGCACTGAAACCGTATCTTTTTGACAGAAGATCCTGCATCCTGGCAGGATAATCCCTTTCAATATTACAGATCTATTTAATAAAGGTTATTGTATATCTGGATTCCTGTGAAGTATTTTATGTAATAGCACCTGACATACTGATTAAAATTTTCATTATGTGCAAGTAACTTCTCATACATTAATTAAGAGCTGCTTCTCATACTGTACTAAGTAAAATTACTCAGCTCTGTCTTGATTGGCTGGATGGATCATACTGGAGCTTGTTTGGGTAAAAAGAGAGTTTACTGGAACACTTAAACTCACAAAGAATACCCAAAACTTTCATGATGAAAGAAGAATGTGGCAGAATGAAGTAGGTGTCTTCAAAGAATGTGGAGCTAGGCTGACAACATATAATAAAATTAAATACTGATAATAGTTAATAATATTTTAATAAAATTCAGTTTGGAATAAAATTACGTTCTGATTAGTAGATAAGAAATACAATCTATTTATAATAATAAAATGAAATGCTGATTAAACAATCCTTTTCTAGACCTGAAGGAGAAGAGTATAGTATCAAAAAACTCCATTCTGTATGACAAAACTATTATACTGGAAAAAGAAAGCAATCACATGCATAATGTCATGTAGAAAATAATTTCAAAACTACAAAGGGAATAAATTCCTTAATTCCATTAAGTTTCTCTAAATTCTGTATAGCACAAACGCCTTGTAAAATCGGTACAAGGTTTACAAGACAGAATAATAATTATACACTCTTTAGAAATGCTGAATATAATCTTCTGCTATGTAAAATAAAACAAATTTCATTGTAGTTTAGCTACCATTGTGTATAGTTATGTAAATATTTAGAAGACATTTATGTGATCCACCTTATTCCAATTCTGGATTACTCTTCCTGGCAGCTTGTTTTCATGCAGTAACCACTGCTGCCAGGCACTTACAAATCACGCCGGTGAGAAAGTTTCAAATCCACCTCATGTATCTATTACACAAAATGCACATCAGAATAAATACATCAAGTTACCTTGTATCAAATCAGAAATAAATCATATCTGAGATACTCCTTCCTAAAGACATGATTTAAAAGTGGATAAATGCTCAAGCATCAGCACCTTTTTTTTTTTTTTTTGTAAATGCACACGGTGGAATTAAGTTGTCCTTAAGTCAAACATTTGGTTGCAGGTACAAGCCAGTTGAAACATATCAGTTTCATGTCTGAGTATCTTGATCTTTTAATAAAAGACATTTAATGTAGTTTTTTAGTACACACAGTATTTTTAAAATGTAAACTTCATGGCTGAAGTACCTTCCCAGACAGTAATCTAAAAAACTTGACATGCAATTAATTTAAAAATATTTCATTTTAGCAGGTATTGCTCCATATTCTCCTGTAATATTGATTAAACTCTACATGAATTCCACACTCCAACTGTATAACTTAGACTATTTAGTCTTTTCTAATTTCAAACACAGAACAGACTTAGTAGTTGAGGGTCAATATTGTAGTAACACCTAACCAACAAAGTGCTGCTATAAACTGCTTTTCCCTATCTTCCTCTTTAGGAAGAAATACTGCTAGAATTTATACAATTTTGGAGATGATTCTTTACGTGCTGAGACTGTATCACTAGTGAACTTAGGGCAGAGAGGTGGGATTCTTTGAAGCTGGAAGAACAGCACTTGTTTGGCTTCAGTATTTTCCACATTCTCTCCATATAATTTGATGGCTACACCCAATTAATCTATTTGTTACTTATTTTCAAGCAAAATGTAAGACACGGCTACTTAGACAGTTGTCTTTTAAAAATTAAAATAGGGAAAAAAATGGATCTTAAGCCAACAAAAATCCTGTAAGTTAAACTTTAAACAACTGAAGAGTTACTATGAGTAGCAGTAGTCCAAATTTTTCATAATACTAAATGTAATAGGTCTGTCCTTACAGTGCATTGGAGAAGCTGAAGAAGTATGCTCTTGAACTCAGTGGTATGCAATCAGCAGTTACGGCACATCACAGTTATTCCCTCATTCTGGGCATACAAAAATTCTTGGAAAATAATTAGCTTTCTTGATTATCACACAAGATATTATAGAAAATAAGCTTAAAAGGGTTATAATTCAAATTTTAGTTCTCTGTGCCGTTAGACAAGATTTCTGCAGTGAGCTCCAGAGAGAGTAATTTGGTAAGAAAGGAAATGTTACCCTGAAAGAAATGAAACAATATGAAGAGCATGAGTCAAAGAATGAAGAATGTCAAATCTGTTAACAAGAAAAGCCACAGGTCAGAAAGGATCACTACTGATCTGTCATGTCAATGAAAGCTGAGAACATGCTTAAATACTGGGAACTACTGCCATATCTTCAAAATAAATTACTTTCCAGTGTGAATATAAATCCAAAGAGAAGACTGACTAATGTAAGATGATTTACTTAAAGATCCTTAGGCTCACTGGTATTTTCTATACAGTTTTGGCAAATTCAGTTCTATTAAAATACAGAAGGAAAAGGTTAATGCTCACATGACAGCTTTCTGACAGATTAAATCAGCTTTTTCATCAAATGGCAAAAAGAATAGTTCTCTGACATTTTACAACCCGGAGAAGGAAAAGTTGGAATAATCAGCTTCAGTAAGACTGAGGGAAAGTTGGAGAGAAAAGGATAAGTTTTGAAGTAAGCATACATTAGGAGACACAAACCTTAGCAGAGAATAGGAACTGGAAACAAGGGTAATGTGTTAATAAAAAGGAGGGAAATTGTGAAAAATGAAAGCACAAGGAAATAAAACCTGAACTTTAAAGTAAAAAAATAAGGAATGCTTTGCAACACACTATGGGAGTAATCAATGGGAAGCCAATTTTCCAATATTTTAAACTGTGGATAGATAAAATCCATTTTTTTAGTTCAAAAGTATCGAGGACAACACTCATTAAAACAAAAAAAGAATTGTGAAGTTACCTACATTAGTTCCACAAGTGTGAACTCTGAACATCGAGGCAATAAAACCTAAGCAAAACTAATTTTTCATTAAGTAGCTTAGGTTGCATTCAGAAACCACTACATTTAGAAATCAATGCCAGCACAAGTTTTCTGAATGCAGATGGGTCCCACAGTCTACCTAACTCCACCAGAACACAAGTTCCATGCTCAATGTCTCCATGGACTTCTTATTCCCTTCACTGTCATCACACGATGTGAGTCAAGTTTCCAGCAAGTAGGAAACCAATTTTCAAAATACAGGGTTAAATTACCATCTATTGCAGGTAGGTTTCCTATTCATTCAATTTTTCTACTTCCTATTCATTCCACATACCAGAGCTCCAGATTTTTCTACAAAAATAAGACCAGCAGCTTGCAGAAGAAGTTCTGAGCCCTTTGATCCCGACAGACACAAGTAGATGGACTCCTTGGTGTTTATCTGTGACAGGACAAGGGGCAATGGGTCCAAGCTGGAGCATAGGAAGTTACATCTGAATACAAGGAAGAATTTTTTCACCATGAGGGTGACAGAGCACTGGAACAGGATGCCCAGAGAGGTTGCGGAGTCTCTTTCTCTGGAGACATTCAAGACCAATCTGGACATGTTCCTGTGTGATTTAATCTAGGTGATCCTGCTCAAGCAGAGGGGTTGGACTAGATGGTCTTTTGAGGTTCCTTCCAACTCCTGACATTCTGTGATTCTGTGACTCATAAGAGAATATGCTTCTGTCTAGGTTTAGACCTCTTCCTTACTGACATTGAATAAAATGAGAAAGTGACTAAATAACCTAACTGCTGTTGCACAGCTGTGACTATGTTGGATCCAAATTATGTTGTAAGGATATAGCAAAACAAGTTATGTCTTGCGAAATGCATACATCTTTAATCTTATTTTTTTTTTCCTACAAAAGCTCAGGTATTTATATAAGGTTTGGAAAATTTAATTAATAGTTAATATGCAGTCTCATAATCTTAACATGCATTACCCCATGGAGTAATACTGCCAATTCTGCTAGGTGCCTTTCTTATCTTTTAGCTTGAACTAATGGAGAGCTAAGATGACCACTTGCAAGTATTTTAATTTCATTTAAAAACTGTATTTGTGCCACTCCACAATTCTTCGATGTTTCTTTCAAAGCTGATACATAAAGGAACATTTCTATACACATCATTATACACCCAGTATCTTATTTTTTCATTCTTCTTTTTTTTCAAGATAGAAATTACTTTTTTTACAAAGTAGTTAAAACTTTAATAAAACTTCTTGGTTTTTAATGTAAACTACATTAAAACAATAAACATATTAATAGTATTGAAAAACTGTCTTTTAAACAACTGTGAGAGGTGTCTCTTAGCAACAAATGAGACCAGGGGTTTTGAACCAGGGGTTCAAAAACTAAACTTACTACTTTGGCATGAAAACAAATCCTGGTAGAGGTCAAAATAAACCCAACTCACGTGACAGTAAAAATAAGACACCGGAATGCATCCGAAACACAGAGTGGAAGCACAACTGCATGTGAGGGAGAGCTTGGGAATCCCAAGGCAGATTTGCTGTCATCGCAAATGCTTCTGACACTGGCATCCATGTCCAGTCAACACTAATTACAGTATCTCAAAAACCTGTATTGTATTTTATTTTATATTCCCTAGAAATGCTCATCAGTGTTATGGCAGCACGAGAAGGAAACACTTCTGTTTCCTGCTTGAAGAGTCAGGCTGACAATCACAGTCATGTAATAAACTGTAACGTGGGGAACTGATGCACAGTATCTGCCTGCTGTCAGCCACAACTGGTCTTTTTAGCCAGCTGTAGCTTGTTCACTTGGCTAAAGAAGCAAACTCGATCAGTGAAATAATTTGTGGTTAGTTACAGGTAACATCAGGTGGCAGTGGTGAGGAGCACAACAGCACAAATCCAGCGTGACCACGCTCCGTGGTCTGCGCTGGGGACAGAAATGGTGGGAGGACACACTGATGAGGGGACAGGCTCTTTATCCATGGAACCTCTGCTACAGCAAATCTGTTTCTTGTGGGAGCTTCACTAGAAAACCTACTGGAGTGGCATGTTTACAAGAGCTCAGAACCTCCTCTAAATCCTACTCATCTTGCCGACACATGCCAGAAGTACAGCACGCCTGTGAACTTGATTTTTAAAAGGACACCATATTAAAAAAATGTACGAAACCAACCAATAGATGATACTCTGACATGCAAAGAGAAAATACACTGTGGGTTTCCAAGTTATGATGTTCCTATCTCACCACAGCTTTTTTTCCCCTCCTTGAGATTAAACAAAAATAATCTCCAACTCTTAATTCTGTTGTTTGCCATCTTTATTGATTTTGTTTCCCAGCAGGAATGCAGTAGGAGGGTAAAGTCAAGACTCATGCACAGCCACACTGGCGAACGGCTGCCTCAGCTCAGCCATGGTATCGTATGTGGTTGATGCAATGGAGCTAATGTTATGGAAGAAGAATATCTTCTCTTTTTCTTTCTAGAATATTCAACTTCTTGATCCCATCAGTACAAAAGGAAAGGTTATTAACTGATCATGGGGAAACACTGACTAGTACAACACAAACTTTTAATCCAGATTCCAAGCCTGTATCATTAATAGAAGGAAAGTGAGTTGGGTGAAAACACAGCTGATCAAATACAAGCTGTGCTCAGAGAACACTTTGTGAAGCACCCAGCACTTAAGCCCTGCTTGTTGCTCAGAAGAGTTACTCTACTCACTTTGGTCGCAACAACCCCAGGCAACGTTATAGGCTTGGGCAGGAGTGGCTGGAGAGCAGCCTGGCGGAAAGGGATCTGGGGGTGTTGGTTGACAGCCGCCTAAACATGAGCCAGCAGTGTGCCCAGGTGGCCAAGAGGGCCAATGGCATCCTGGCTTGTATCAGGAACGGTGTGGCCAGCAGGACCAGGGAGATGATAATCCCCTTGTATTCTGCACTGGTGAGGCCTCACCTCGAGTACTGTGTTCAGTTTTGGGCCCCTCACTTCAAGAAGGATGTTGAGGTTCTGGAGCGTGTCCAGAGAAGGGCAACGAGGATGGTGAAGGGTCTGGAGAACAGGCCCTACGAGGAGGCTGAGGGAGCTGGGGGTGTTTAGTCTGGAGAAGAGGAGACTGAGGGGAGACCTTATTGCTCTCTACAACTACCTGAAAGGAGGTTGCAGTGAGGTGGGGGTTGGTCTCTTCTNTGGCGGTGGGTTAATGGTTGGACCAGATGATCTTAGGGGTCATTTCCAGCCTTAAAATTCTATGATTCTATGATTCTATACAGAATAAGTCTACTGCTAACCTTACCCAAGGAGCAATCTGTTGAATGAACAGAAATGTTCATCTATCAGCAATGTGTAAGTCACACACCAAAACCAGTGGGATCACATACCTGACCCCCAGCCAACCCAACAAACAGAAGACTGAAGCAACCTCAGGACTGAAAAAGCATGTGGTTTATTTGGATGGATTGTGAGGGAAATAATGTAACATTGATGCCTTTTAGCATATCCCCACATAATTAAGAACCTGATCTATCAGCAATGCCAAGCAAATCAGGAATACTTTGCTCTGATAGCAACTTCATTAGGATTTCAGCCTTGACCTCTCCATTATTGAATTAACAAAGGACAAATCTTGAAACGGAAAGACAAAGTGAGCAAAAAACCCACCAAAATAACTCTTTAATTAGGTAAATCCTCTCTTGTTGCCTGGTTCAAGCAAAGGCAATAGCTCATGTGTTTCAAGTGACTAAATCTGCCTTCAGGTTTCTGACAAATATGCCTCTGGGGCTGTTTCTGTCAACAGCAACATTTTTTTTTTGTTATGTCTTAGAATGTCTTGCTGGCAGCCACCTACTAATCACAGCACGACAAATTAGTGGGGTGCTTGGGAGTTTGGACACAAATTAAAAAGTTACAGAAAAAGTAGACAAAAAACACATTCAGAACCATATTATCCACTTTAAGCCACTTCTTGTTTTGAAAAGAATTTCTCTTTAGGACATTCAATTCATCAAACATGAGCTATTTCCAGGTCTGTGACTGAGGAGTCAGTAAGTTCAGTTTCTAATTCCCTCAACACTGCTGCACACCACTTGTTTAAGGTATGCCTAATATCTCAAATACTGATCCAATACCCCAGTTGTGAAGTCATTATGAATAACAGGTTATAATAAATACAGAAGACTTCCTCCATGTCACTGCAGCACCCCAGCACATCCAGAAGACATAGAAATCTACCCATGACAGGATGCTCAGATAAACATGTCTGAGTGTAGCATGGGACATCATCTGTCTCTGTCTATCTGAGATGCACTCCAACTAGGTCTGTCCCGATTGAAGTTCGTTCCATTAGCTCCTGCCAGTCACTACACTTCCTTCAAATCACTTCTGACTAGTTCAACCTTGCACTTGGCCAGTGAGCTGCACTAACTAAGGGTACCATCACACATCACTGTGATTTACTGCTCCTGGTACTCAGTCAGCCAAAATCCTCTCAATTTAGCAGGAAATGGTCTGTTTTTACAGGACTTCCATGACCACTGTTCTTTGCAGAGAGCGGTAGTCATGCTTTAATCACTTGTGTAACACGTGCCCATAAGGAGAAATAAACACTGTTTCTGCAGGTTGTATTGTTTTCATGTCTGAGCATAGCTTAATTGGGGTGGAGTCAGTGGTTAAACCAGGTTATACCCCGGTTAGGTTTAATTCAGTCCTGATGCAACCCTGAAGAGAGCACAGACAGTAGACAGCCCTCCTCCCTGCCCATCACACCAGCTAACAGAAACACTGCTGTACCAGGAGCTCAGAACAGCCCAGATGACACTAATTTTCTACAACACAGCACCACAACATTCTAGGAATTACACTTCTACCTACATTTTATTTTTCCTGCTTCTGCCATGACAATCAACAACTATTTTGAGACCAGTAAGCTGCAGCTTGCTGTAGCAAAAGAAACGTCTTCCACCACCATGACAGCAAGGAAATGTATTGTATAATTCAGTTTGACCTGCTCTGCCTCCTCGGTAGCACGGCTGCTGCAGATGGATCATTTGGAGTATTTATTACTTTCAGAAGGAGTTCCTAGAACTGATGCAAACTGAATGTGCTCTCACCATTGTGTTCAGACTTCCTCTATGATTTTCTTCACCATTTACTTTGTTTCACATTTGAAGACCTTACAAATCCAGACACATCCAAAAAGAAAATCTTACTTCTCAGCAAACAATAATTCAGTTTCTTTATTATTAGTTTGAGGGAAAAGAAATTCACCTTCAATTACTTTGGCAACATCTTTCAGAAAAAGCCAATTTATAATTGACACACAGGAGGGATCAGAGTTAAACACAAGGATAAAAATGGGAATTGTGCCCTAGAGAAATACAGACAGGCAGTGTGAGTCAAACGTAATGACTTGATGGAGCTAGTTATAAGTGACCATTTAAGAATGGTCATTGAGAACTTGGGCCATTTAACCTCAGGTTCCAAGGATTAAAAGCATGGTCCCAGCTATGCTTTGACTGAATTATACTCTACCTGGGAATTTTTAGAGGGAGTCAGAAATATATCTCCATCTTCACATGTGCTGTTTGTCAAAGAGGCCAAGACCTCAAATGCTGAAGTTTGTTTATACTATAAAGTCTTCCACACAAATTTTATTCTTTACTACTATTCCCTCAGACAGGATGACAAGGAATTCCTTAGTACACGTATAAAAAAATGATTTGGTAACACCAAATTTTTATGATTAACATTTTACTTGACAGATTTTTAAACAGTGAAAATTAGTGCTAGAGTTTAAAGTGGAGTACTTAAGTGAAAAGTAAATGAATATAGAAACTTTCTCACTGCAGGACAACACGCTCAACTGCATTTGGTTGATCATTAGTCTTTGAAACCCTGACATTAACAACCATGCAAACAGCACTGTGATTTACTGTCCTTTCATTGCTTTTTCCTACGTGGTTTCTCTTAAATTGGTAAGTTGAACTTACAAATTCTATAACAACTTTCACTAAGGATGTCAAAAAGCTTTAGGAAATGAATTAATCAATTAATCAGAGCACCACAGTGATGTATTTTATGCAAGAACATAACAAAATACAAATGCAAATCTGGAATACATATAAAAGGAATAAATTCAAATGTCATGATAACAGAATTTCACTTTGTAATTCGGGTGTAATTGAGTCTGAAAATTTGTGAGGACATAAAAATAGAAGGCTTTAGGATAGGGCTTTTAAAAAATTAGTCCTTTTTTCAGCAACGGTACAAAATGAGAGAAACGTAAGGAAAATGGACCTCTGTGAAAAGTCATTTCCATTCTTTATGTGATGGTCTTCAGGTAATCATCAAAATCTATATCTTTAATAAAAAGACTCCTGGGTACTTTGAACTGTGCAGCTGATTATAGACTCTGCTTTACTATTCACCTGTTTGCCTTTCCTAAATCTTTGCAAGGAGCAGCTACGCCTGTAGCTCCCTTAAAGCAACACCAATGAAGAAGAGTTCCTCCAGTGTCAGTCACAGCATGTCTGTTTTGGACAACAGTTGCACTGCAAATCAGCCCAAGTGTTTGTCACTCATACAATGATAAACAGCAATCACACAATACATTGTGAGAGAAAATAGTCTTTGAAACAAGTAGTAAAAAAACCACCCCAAAAACAAAGCCAGGGTATTACTGTGAGGAGATGCAAGTCTTCCTTATCAGCAGAAAGGAATCAAGCTTGAAGGAAGCCTATAGATACTGATTAGAATTCTGGCTCTGTGCATCATTGTCCAGAAAGTTTATGAAGCTGCACAACTGACCAACTAACGGGTTAAATTCTGCACCACAAATCATCTTCTACATCAAATTATAACTCAAGACTTGCCTTTTGCTTCTAAGGTGAAGTCCGTGGTAGCTCAAAACCAGCTTGTTTATGCTTGACAGATTTCCCATAAGATCTATGAGCACTACATTTATCCAAAGTGCTTCAATGTGTGAGGCCCCATCTCAAGAAACCCAGCAAAACAACCCTGCGAATTCAAGTGAACTCTTAAGCTGCTTAAGTCATTTACTTCTGTTAGGGCCTAAAAGCCAAACCCCAGTCCCTAGTATCAAAAGATACTCAAAACTCAACTAGACTTTCCTTTAACAGGTTGCTCAGAGAGGTTGTGGAAGCCTCATCCCTGGAAGTGTTCAAGGCCAGGCAGGATGGGGATTTGGGCAGCCTGGCCTAGTGAAGGTGTCCCTGTCCATGGCAGAGGGGTTCTAGATGGTTTTGAAGCCCCTTCCAAGCCAAACCAGTCTGTGATTCTATGATTAACTCTAGGTGCCATGCACATTGCACATGGCTGCTTTTCCAACTTTATTTTGGCTGAAAGCTAACGATCAAAAATACTCCATAAAAAGAGAATGCACAATATTGCTATTCTGGAAAAGACAGGATGGAGCATGTATCTCAACAAAGAAGCCTTGTTTCATGCAATACTGTCCATTTTTAAAAAAATCTGTTTAAGATTCCAAAAGCTCTAATTATCTACTCTCCAAATCAAAACTATTTAGAACCATATTCATCACTGAAATAAGTTTGTCTATCAGAAAATGCTCACACTGTGAGTCACCACTACTCTTTCTTCCTGTTTTTCTAAGCACAGACAAGCTAGATCCAAAATATATTTATATGCTCTGCTGACCAAGACAACAGATGATGGAAAGCCATGCAAAAAGAGGGGTCTCCTACACTTCAGCACCACACTAAACAAGTCAACACATTATTTAGCAAGACTTGCAGGCTCACTAGATGTGCTTGCCAAAAAGCCTGCAATAAGAGATAAAATGCATCATAACAATAAAGCGAGTTTATAGTCTTCTCTCATTTAGCATCATTTCTGCTCCGTGCTGCAAGCCAGGGATGCAGGGAAAGAGGCATGTTGGACCTGTCACAGTGATCTACTGTCAGATATGACAATATCTGGTGCAACACCGGGAAGAACACGTTGGTTGTGGGTCTATTTCACAAACGCTAAAACTGCAGAAATAATTTACTTCTGTTGCACAACTACTACCCACACACTCCTTCCCAGCTACAAATTTTGGCTGCCACAAAAACCCTGTCTCACCCGGAGCTCGAAACTCAACAGTGGCACCCAGTGGCGAAGCACCTACAAGGTACTGGGCGGGCTCTGGACCACTTACAGCCAATTTTCATTTTTGAAACTGTCTAAAAATATGTAAAAAATTTGTCTCGTTAAAAGGGCTCTTCTTTCTGTGACTAGCTTTTTAGAGTTAATTTTTTGATATAAATTTTCAAGCTGTTTCATGTTCCATTCTGTTCTTTTTTGTGAGTATGTGGGCTTTTGTGTTTTTTGGTTGGTTTTTTTTGTTTGTTTGTTTTGTTTTTATTTTGTTTTGGGTTTTGTTTGTTTGTTTTCGTTTTCCCTAATAGGATATATTTCCTCTCTAATCATCTGGGCATTATTCTGACAGGCCTTCTCTGCTCTGTACAATGACTGCAGCACCTGCTGATCGAGACAACTCTACCCCAGTTTAAGTGTATTTCAAATTGGTGTTTTGATTAGAGAAATTTAAACAGAATGCTAAAAGCAAATTCTACTTTTTTAATTAAATAGTAATGTAAAAGCTAGGAAATACAGAGATTGTATGATTAGCTAAAGAAAAAACCCAAACACAACAACAATGGAGAGCTGTCAAGAACTTTTTATATTAAATAATGTGCCAGACCTTTTCTAGGACACATGGCTGAACTCCTCTCTCCCAAGGAGCTCATGGGCAAGGCAGCAAAAGTAGGACTGCTAAAAAGATAAGACAGAAATACCCAAACCTGCAAAAGATGATGCATGCATCAATTTGAGCACATTCAGTTGCATTTATACGTACATTTGTTCTAGGGTTGAAAAACTTTACCATCTCTGAGGTAGATCAAGCTTTAAGTTCAGACCCAAACATGGCAGATGCCAACTGTGCACATGTTAAATACATGAAGGAAATTTATTCTGACAGCCTCAGAGTCATTGCAGGTATTTGCTGAGGGAAGCACCACACTACCTATGCAAACAATTAATAACCTACCATCAGTATAAATAAAACCCATAACTGCTTCAACATAATTCTGAACTTCGCATGAATTCTCATGCGAAGAGGTCTCTAGGCTCACCATATTGCCACTTCACTAGATAGAACCCAGCATGAACAAACCTCATGTCATTTCCTGTGGGTCACTAAAATGTAGAATAAAATGGAGGAAAGAATTTCAGAACAGACAACTTTCCACTGAGAAAATTCTGGTTTTAGTCCTTACTCATCCTAATTTCCAGGATGCTATGGAAAGCAGCTCATTTACTTCCAGTATGCCACGCACTGCAACAGCAGGCTTTGCAGGCAAAGCTCATCCATTCGAATTGTACCCTGAAGCAATTAAAAAAGGGGGCACAGGCTCTAGTGAGTGGAGGGGAAGCACAGGGCCCACCGGAATGTGACTGTATACCATGTCCCTTCTCTGCAACATGACATCTGCTTGAGCATCCCCCCCAAACGCCACTGGTAAGCAGGGTGCGGCAGGTAAGCGTTCTGAGCATGTACTGCCATATTCAAAACGTACACAAGGATGCTCTAACAATTTATGCTAATATTAAACACACACAATCATACATAGGACAGCAGTCTAAGGAAAACTAGAACAAGTGTGGCTTGGGTAAACACTACATGCTTTGGGAGTATGGTAAAATATGAGCAAATAGCTGTTTTAAAAGTATTTTCTTGGAAGTAATTGCCTCAAAATGCATTATAACCCCTTCAAACACACCCTACTCTGAATCAGAGCTATTGCGCACTGGGTGGAACACTCCATATCCCCCACCCAAAAAACGAACCCCAAACACCAAGCAGTTAAAGGAACCAAAATATGATACAGAACCAGAGGAGCTGGGATCCAGAATTACAGGTATAACTTTGTATATGTGTATATACCTGTATATATGTATATACAGGTATAACTTTATATTACTGACCTGCTGGCCTGTCTACAAATTTTCACTCATCTAACATTGAACGCTGAGTAAAAATATTCCCAAGAATGCCTCAATATCTTAGTTTTACATATAAAAAACAACAGCAAAACTAAAACCCACGCAAACAACTCCACATCTTGAAGTAAAAAATATTTACATTTCTATTGAGAAGCTTAACTAAAGAGTGCTGAGGTTAAATGCTTGATGTAAACAGAACCCTGGCACAGCTCTTACCTATGATCTGAAAACATGCTGCTTAGGGCAGGTGACTTTATCGTTAAATTTGACACTGGCTTTGTAGTCTCCCCCTACTTAAAATCATACTTATTTGCAGTAGAACACTGGCAATTAGGTAGCAATATCAGAAAAGACGAAGCAGTGATTTTTCTCCATCTTCTATTTCCAACACCACACCTGTCCCCAGGTGAGAACTAAGGCTTTCGTTCTCTCGCAAAAAAAAACATCTTCCAAAAGGGTTCAGAAGTCTTCCTTGGCAATAGATGCCACCTTTCCACCAGCACATATAAATTCAGAAAGAAAAAGTAATGTATTTTCTGAAGTTCTGAACACTACAGTGTTTGATATACATGGCACTGCTGAATCAAAGTGTTCCTGTGCTTCAGATCACTTCTACAACCCAGGACTCTTTATGCTGGAAGTGGAACACTGCAAACTCTGAGGTCCAGAATGCGGAGCAGCAATCTGTGCCCTATGTACACAGCTTGGTTTTCATGGGACTGATGGGGCTTGTCTGGTGAAGTGGAACAGAGAAATTCATTTATTCAAAGGCTTTGAAAATTAGAGAAATAAATTATATTCAGTAGGTTTTTTTACTGACCACAGTAGCTCAAAGTAACTGAAACCCAGTGCTGGAGACACAGTCAGCTTAACTCTCTGCCCCTCCTGCTCTCAAATGACTCAGCAGTTGTTTTCCAAATGGAGTTGTTTTATAAAATACTCTGCATTTAAAATAATTTTTCTAAATATTCATAGCAGTTCTTTCTATGATTACATAAAAAAGGAGAAGATCTTTTATCTATTACTAGATATTTTTCCTTGAACAATCTACATCACTATAAACTTTTCCAGCCTGAAAACAACAGTTTATAAACATTTGCTTAAAGAGAGCTTCCAGACCAGACTGTTCATCTACAGGAATTTGACACACAATTTCTACTGACAGACTGGATTTTACTGAAAAGCCCAGACTTAAACTAGCAGGCCCCACAAATATAACTGTGTTTGTAAAGATGTTCAGAGATCAAGGATTTTCTGGAATAATGTGTTGGCCTGACAATCTCCTTCATATTATCAAATTAATTTTAGCTCCTGCTTTTCACCAAAGCATGTATAAAGAAATCCTCCATCTGCTACTGCGCGAATGACTTCTCTCCCTATGCTACCTTATATGTCCATAGTAAACTAGGCCTAAATAACAATTCATTGCTACAGAATAACTGCACAAAAGGCTGCTCTTGTATTTCCATGTGTTTATTTCAGAATAAGACACTGTAAAATTATTCAAAACACTTAAAAAACAAAGTAGCCCATGTGCACTGATAGGATTCCAAAAGGCATCCATCCTGTTCCAAGTGGATTATGCCTTCTAACGTACTCCCTTCTCCAATTAAGAACCCAATGCAAAACTCCGGAAGCTTCCAAAAAGTTAGTACAAATAAAAGAATTGTTTTCTATTATGCCAATCAGTAGTAGATGGGTACGGCTTAATCTGCTTGTTAGAAGAGAGACACTTTGCCAAAATTAACTGATCTAATGCCTTAATTTCTCATACCACATACATTAGCTTATTAGAGTGAGAAAATTAAAGAGAAATCCAGACAGAGAACCACACACAATAATATGCTTTGCAGAGACATGCAGTGTTTTCCAGGGCCTGTAATTAACTATGAATTAGAGAGACCTCCAACACCAACAGCTTGTTCAGTTAAAGCCTCATTATGTTTCCATGCTGGTTTCACTGCATCTCAGAATGACTTGAGCATTGGCAAGTATGATCCATCCCATTCCTTCTTATGCACACTCTGCACCAGTACGTGCAGCATGTTCAATTCTACAGGATGAAAGAGCCAAATGAAAATATCATCAGTAGGATGACAAGAACGTAGCCCTGAACCCCTAAGAGCTCACGATGCTCTCACCCAGACTTCCGTATCCCCTGAGAAAGTTGCATCCAAAACACAAAGAATTTTTCACATGATGGCTGAAGTGAAGGAAGTGTGGAGAAGTATACGCAACACTCTGGCAAGTGCATGAATCTACTTATCTGGAGTCCTAGCCACTATTTCTTCCAGCACTGTGCCCTTTACTGGATTGCTGAGGAAGGTACCATCAGCACCAAGGAGAGGCTAGACAAGTTTCACAAAGCTGTGACCAGTTCGTGCCCTGTTAGCGAAACTATGACAAACAGGCTTCACACAGTAAGATGTCAGTCTTCAGAAATGTCAGCATGGCACCTTGTACTAGATTTACTTGCAAAAATGAAAGTCTTAAAGGCTCCAGTGATGTGACTTCTTCTGTTGAAGCTGTTGATTCAATATGATGGAAATGTTTCATACATTTGTATTCATATCATATTCATAATGGTTCCAAAGGAGCTATTTGAAGTCAATTAAATGCTATTATAGTGTCAAAGGGAGTTCATTTTCAATATATTTTTGTCTTCCCTAATACTTTGTTGCAGTACTACTACACTTTTATTTCAATAATTGTACAGCCAAGTTAACTGACTACAAATGAACTCAAATAATGAACAATTTCCTTTTGAAACCAAAGCAAATTATACTGGCACTTGCCTGTCTGGCTGTCCAGTCTAAAACACGGACTCTTTTTGTCTTCCAACACTGAGCAAACCAAGAGGAGTAAGTGCATAAAAAGTGTAATAATATATGAACTACTGACTGAGTAGGTCCTCTTCCTCCTTGATACATTTCTAATGACGTTTAATCTTTTATCTGGCTTCTTTACTTAGTTACTGAGGATAAATTCATTCCCTTTTGTCCTTTTTATCAGTGCTTCATTCTCCTTCAGCTGGTTTTAGGCTCTCTCTTGCTGTAACCACTTCTATGATATCTTCCTAGCAGTTCCCTACTTCCTACTTTAATTCACAGGTCACAAAACCAGATTTTCTCGTGCCTTTTTCCTCATTAATCAGCAAATCACAGTTCTGCCTGGCATTCAGACTCCATTTTTGAGCTATTTCTGCTGTAATACCTCTTTCATCCACTCCTCACAATCAGTCTCTCAAACAGATATATGCTCTGTATGGATTTATTTAGTTATTTTTTATCTAACTAAATCTGTGCTTTTCATCAACTTTTTCTTAACAACAGTACACAGTTATCGACTGGTATTTGTTAACCAGTCCCCAGTGGGATGGGACTTTCTTCTATTATTTATTTATAAATGCTTTCAGATTCCTCTGTTCCGTATGAACTGTCAGGGAAATGACTGGCCCCATGGTGCAACAAATCTGATTGAAAAGCATGAAGTCCTTTCCAGGTTACAACTGGCCTGAGAGATGAAGGTTAGATTGATGGGGGTGAGAGAGAACAAGACAGCGAATATTTCTCTTCTACAAGCCCTAAAAAAGGCTGGTTAGGTGAGAATTTCACAATTTGCTGCCCCACTATCACAAGACATGTCTGTTTTTTGTCTCTGACTGCATCCTCTTTTCTCTTTTTATGCTTATATCCACCTGCTTAACACAGCAAAAGCACCCGTTGGGAGGGGAGTACCTCACTACTGCAGCACAGCACTGTTCAGCAGGAATCACTGTGCATGGCAGGAAATTGAAAACTAGGGCCCATTCCTTCACCTATTTCAAGTCTAATTCTGTAAGCCTAGCACTTAATCAAGATAATCCTGTTTTCACATCTTTTTCCAGACAACCTTTTGTCCAAAAGTGGTTCATATTCCCAAAACCTTTTGTGAAAGGATAAATCTGTACAAGAGTTAATGAAGGCATGGTCAGCTTTGTGATCCAGAGATGCACGAATTCCTGGAAACTCTAACTGGACTTTCAAGACATATCTTGTCTCTGCTCCTTACCAGCTTTTCTTTTGGTCTCCTGCCTTGATTTCTA
Source organism: Heliornis fulica (assembly GCA_013399135.1). NCBI lineage: Eukaryota > Metazoa > Chordata > Aves > Gruiformes > Heliornithidae > Heliornis > Heliornis fulica. The sequence continues at coordinate 241,284 of VXBZ01006334.1, read as the reverse complement.
CTCTTCTATTAACTTAGTTAACAAAGGGTTTTAATGATGCTTTATGTTGCAACAGTATAAATAAATGGTAACTATGTTGCTCAATGTTAACTGGGGTTGTTCAGCCTGGAAAAGAGGAGGTGGAGGGGAGACCTTACTGCTGCCTATAATTTTCTGAAAGGAGGTTATGGAGAGGTGGGTGATGGTCTCTTCAGCTAAGTGACAGGTGATAGGACAAGGGGAAATGGCCTCAACCTGCACCAGGACAGGTTCAGATTAGATGTTAGGAAAAAGTTCTTCACTGAAAGAGTTTGTCAGGATGTGGAACAGGCTGCCCAGGGAGGTGGTTGAGTCACCGTCCCTGGGTATATTTAAGATGGTCAGGTCAAGTGCTTTGGGATAGGGTTTAATAGAGGACAGGTACAGTTGCACTCAATCTTTAAGGTGTTTTCCAACCTAGTCATTCTGTGGTATCTTCAAGACAACCTGTGTCCATCTGAAAAAATTCCGAGTTATGGCACCTTCAAAAATAACATAATTTACTGAGATGACCATGGTGAACCATGATAGGAAATTACAATGATAGGGTTGTGTAAAGGCAACTGTGGAACTTAGTTCTAGATCAAATACTCTAACCAAAAGGAAGGAAACTGGGAGGCCGCTCAAATATTTCTACAGACAGAAATGGCAAAGTATTTTTGTACCTGGACTTGCAAACAGAAGGTGTCATTTTCCAGAGGTGACTAAGGATGGACAGATACAGAAAGACTGTTCATGCTAAAAGACGTAGCTAGAAAACTTTCAAAGTCTGGAATATGCAGAATTAACACTGAATATTTCAACAATCATTTCCCTATTTCAATAACTGCCAGCATGCCTTATGCTCTCTCTGTTCTCAAGGAAGCAAGAGTATTCTAAGGTGATCTACAAGATCGCTGGCCTTTCAGCAATTACTCCTTACCATGATCCTGGGTCTCACCAGGTTTGAGTTACCAAGGTTTACACATAGTAACTCAGGCTGTGTTCCTCAGAAGAGGCTTACTCTAACATTCACAGTGTGCAGACTTGAACACCATGGAAAGGCTGGCCGCTTCTTTATCACAATTCTTATGAAGCTCATGGCAGATATTTTAAATAACAATAACTGTAATCTGCCTTATGCCTTTTGCAGCCTTAGCACAAGCTTTTCTAAACCCCAGAGAAAATGAGGTATTGCAAGTTAGTCAACCAAGACAAATACATAATTTTGAAAGCTTTCATAAATACTCTTCAAAAAGTATTTCTTATTAAGTCTATGAATACATATGTTGAACTTTCCTTACTAGTTTCATAGTGAATTCCAAAAGCTCTTATTTCTGACCTGAGCTATAAAATACTACTGGGTGGCAGGAACCATACCAAAGTACTCTTTTTCCCAAACAAAAAAAAAAAGAAAAACCCAAAATAAAATGTGTTCCTGGAGGTAAAAGCAGTATTTCTCCTAACAAGTCATATTTGTTTCTCTATAAGGACACAATCAACACGGTGAAGTTAAGCCACAAGGAAAAAAAAAAAAAGGCTCTCTTCTCAGCTCCAGCTTTAGAAGTAGCATTTTGTGGGGTGTTTCCTAGCTTGCTGTCAGCCATTAGACAACCAGATCCTCCTAATGCCTCCATATTCTCCCCAGGTCAGTGGCAAAAAATGTTCTGTTAATATACAGACAAAACTGGGTGCCAGTCTAATGCAAGTTGCCTTTGCTCAGCCTTGTCAAGAGAACACAAGAGAAGAACAAACTTCTGTACAGTCAGAAATCAGGTGAAATAGCTAAGAAAACCTCCCCCAAAACAGCTCAAAGGGAATTGCTGAAAAAAGCAGTAGTCATACTGCTTCCCTGACATTTTGTGAAAAGATGACCTCTCTGAAGATTTCAGATCTTTCCTATGAACAAACAACTGTTTCAAACAAAAGTTACTATTTTCAAAAGGGATAAAGACAAAAATATTTTAACTGAGATTGCATTTAATACCTCAGAATACTGATTTAGCAAAATTATGGTTATTCCTTTTTGAGTCTTCAGCATGAAAAAGTAGCATATTTACGGAATAAGCATGATATATCAATCTTATAACAAATAAATACTTTGCTTTATTAAATTCAGTGTATGTGTTAAAATAATTTTCTTAAATTAACTGCCTCAATTTACAACAAAAAATATTAAGTTCCTTATTTCGCCACATGCTGAAGGAACAGAGACCCTACTCTCACCTTTCCTGCCACCTATCTTTTTGGGAACTGCAATAATCATACAACTGTGCTTTTAAAATTTCAGCTTTTCAAGAGGCCCTTTAAGCCTCTGCTTATGTCAAAGCATGTTAACTAAGTCTTATCAAGCTGGATAAAACTGTCAGGATTGTTACAACAGAACCTTCAAGTAAGGTGATTCAATTTACATCTTTTTCCCAGCAGACTCCCATCTCTGAATATATTCATCACGTCACCGTGAAACACTACGTGTGAAACACTTCCATTCCACCCTCTCTTTAGAACACCAATCCTTTGCATGGTTTTGTGATTTTTTTTTAATGTACATATATCAATTATATCTCTTCTTTCCTACACCTGGGATAAGCAAATGGGTTTATGTTTGGGGTTTTTCTGACATGTGTATACCACCGTGTACCTTTCCCAAGCCTGATGTAGGCAATGAAGATGGGTTTAACACTACAGTAAAAAACATCAAATAAATTTGCTCTTTGCAAAGATAAGCAAATCTCTTTGGAATCAATTTCCAGCTATCTAGAGAAACACATGCTTCATTATTTCTGTTGGTCAATCTATCACTGTCTTTTAAGGTTGAACACCAAAATTCCTACATATTAAACTCAGTTTTCTGAATATATGGAATACAATTTATTTTTTTCAGTTATTACTACCCAATATCTGCTGTAATGTTACCATTTTGTTGCAATACATGAAGATCTGCAAAACTCTCAGGTCAACATGACTCAGAAGGCTAGAAGTAAAAAAAAATATAAACCCTTGCTATGTTTCTTGGTATCAGCATCTGTTGATCCACTTGGTTTCCCATGGCAATCTTTCATTAAATGACTGCAAATTATTCACACATACTCTTTCTTCCTAATTACAGGCCTCAATTTTATGAAAGCCTCCGTAATTCACAACAAACAGGTTACTCTCTAGATTCAATGCAAAACGAATCACCCTTGGAGAATGAATCTCCTGTAGCTCAAATCTGATTTAGCCATATAATTTGACAGCATTATTAATTCAGGAATATTTCTGGGTTTGTGCTTGCGAAGAAAAATCCAGAGACTGGCAGGCAGTACATATAATGCACAAGTAAATACAATACAGAAGCAAACAACAACTATAAAGAGAACATACTGCCACAACATCTAGACATAGAGCTCAAAAGTGAGCATTTATGGGTCACAGGAAAAGCCACTGTGTTTTGGTGAGAAGCAAAACTTTATGTTCCAATGGCTCTGAGCCAGCCAAACATACTTCAAGATTAACCCATAACTACCTTTCAAAAGAAAGTACAGCCAAGCCTATCCTATAAAAACCCCACCATGTTCCAACATCAGAGAAGCAACTACCGACGTAGACCCAGCGTGTAAGAACATTCAAAGCTGTTAAAAAAAGAAAAGAAATCTCACTTCCTACAATTTCCATATTGTATCGAGAAGTAAAGTAGAAACAACAGATCTGGTGAATATGATTAGTACTTATCATCCAATGTGCACTTTTTGCATCTTTTTAACAGTTATGACTCCTGGTCCAATCCCTTTTGAAATACAAAGAGGTAGGGCTGTTTGTGCATGTGAAAATGCATCTATCAACAGGATCAGTAGAGTATCTCTGGAGCATTAACTTTTTTTTTCCCCTAAAGTTATAATGTGCCCATGAAAATAAGGCTTTGACACAAGATTTGATACCCTAAGGCCATCTCAATGCTAAATAAGAAATCTAGATTCACATCTGCACCATGTATTATATATAAACTGCATGACTGAATCTTACAGTAATTCCTCCCTCGAGTTTCTGCTTTAGTATTTTTCTACTCTCTTGAGGGCTAACAACTCTGAATCAGTTTGTACTATAAGGCAGTGGATGAATCAGACACTTAAGAACAAACAAGAGCTTTAGTCCCAACTATCCACTGAAATCTGCAGAAATGAGACAGAGCAGGTTTCTCCGCCCATGTGAGGTTCTAGCAGAATCCAGCTTGCAGGGCTGTGCCCAACAATGAAATACAGCAGTGCACCATTACAGGGCATGGGCTATATGGATGAGTTTATGTTTTCAGACTTTAAAAATTTCAGGTATCGGTGGATGCCTGAACCACTGGTATTCTTTTGAAAACCCAAACAGGCATCTATCTGCAAAGGGTACAGTCTTTCCAAAGCCTTCAAGTCTTTTCATCTTCATTAGTAGGATCTGAGCAACTTTAACAGCTCAACCATGCAGAGGTTTAATTAAGGATAAACATGGAGGGGACTGATTAACACAATGACGACACTACAGTGACTGGGTTACTATATTTTTGGTTTTGACATAGATAGATTCTAACTTCAAGCTGCTGCCTAAATTCAAGGAAAAGACTGTTATTGAAAACGTAAAGCTTATAGGTTTCCTATACCTTTCTTCTCTCTAAACTTCAAACAGTATAGTGGTTCCTCAAGCATTTTTGTCCCAAACCAGTCAGGAAGCATTTCCAGGGCTGACCAAAACATACCAAAGGGCTGACATGAGCTGAGTGCTCCACACTGACATTTAGGGGATTGGAAAGATCAGGCTAAAGCACTTCTGCATCTAGAGACTTAATTTCAGCTGGATGGTTGTATTGCGTTCCCTGAATTAGTCCTAGAGAGCTCTTCCTGATGTATTTGTAAAACTGCTAATGCATTTAAGAAAGAGGAAAGTAACTCTGCCAGCAAAAGTAATTAATAATATATTAATCAATTAGAACTTTTATGGGATAGGTAATTATACAGACCTTTAAGAAGGTACTAGAATATCTAGCATTACCTTCAAATCATTGACATCTGCAGTCACAGATTTCCAAATCCATATATAAACTACTACAGGTGCACTAAATTGTAAAGGGCTCTTAACAATTAATCTAATGGTCTAAAAACCAACCAAGGAGGAAAAATTTTATTTTTTCCTTTTCACGGTATCACTACACTTTCCCTACAAAGATGATAACTTATACCTAATCAGAACTCAAATATAATGGAATTCCAACTGTTTTTCCAAATAATCTTCTTCCAGTACTACGCAGTAATCACCTGCTACAATTACGTACAATTAGAATTATTAAGTTCAAATGTGTAATGGCAATGTTTAATTGTATCTGTTCCTTTTGTAAAACATGCAGAAGATTACAATTTTAGAGAACTCATACTGAAGACACGTAGCAGAAACACTCGAACTGTCAGATTACCTCAGAAGAAAATCTTGACACTTATATTCTGGCCTTTTTTCTTTTACAATTTTTTTAATTTGGATTTAAGTAGCAGTGTGATGTTTCTGTTCCACCTACCTGTCATCTTTGAAGCTGATTTTTAAATCCGTTAACCTGATTAGTCAAAGTAAGTGTTAGCTTGAACAGTAATTTAAACAGCGTAATGTAACTGGAAGAATAGAGAGTTTATTTCAAATGACAGTGCACAGAAGTGTACATCTTATATACCTACTAAACCATATGCAGCATTTTAAGTTCTAAGGCTACCTCCATACATTAATTTAGACCTAGCCAGATTTGATTAGGGAGGTTGTATTTTCCAAATATAGGTATGAAGAAATTACACCGAAGACATTTATAAAACACGAAAAGATAATACCTCAAATGTTTTATAAATTTGAAGAGTGTTGTGGGCAGACTACTCTGATTTGGGGGGACAAACTTTGTGAGTGACAAATCAGACAACGTGATAAATGTGCAACATCTTCAAGACATCTTTCACATGAGCCTTGGGTGGAGACACCATACGCAACCCTGCCAGATGGTGACACATAACTGGGTGCCTTAACTCTTTAGAAAAAGCTGGACTGCAGTAACTTGAAGTTTCTGGCCATAAGTCAGGATATAAGCAAAATTTATGTTAATAGCGGTTAAGTGAAGGAGTTGGTTTCTGTTCAAAATCCAGGCAGTGCAAAAACCTTCTTGTTTTCAAGTGTTTTATTTCCAGCAGCAGTGCTCTTTGTGGGCCCCACTCCGATTGCCTGGAATCTCTGCACTTGCTGCACAGAGCCTGTGCTAGCATTCTTCACCAGTATAAGGGGGTTATTTTAAGGCACTCCTACTTGCTACGGCCATTAGATGTACCAGTAATGAGATACTAGGAGCCTTTGCAAAGTCTGCCTCAGCAGCCTCATGAACTCTGGAAGCAGAACCTTGGCTGTATCCTCAGCTTTTTTTCCCAAGGAAAAGGGAACATTTACTTGGGAGAAGTAAGCTCCACTTCTGGATCCCCAAGTGTGACACACCCCCCCCCCCCCCCCTTTCAGTAATACTGAGCTTCGGCTTCCTTTTAACCCTGTGCTATCTGTTGAAGCTGATCTCTATCATCTCCTGCTGTGAATTTATATAAGACATAGAGAAGAATGGTGTAAAATTATTTTATGAACAAGGTTACTGCTATTGCAGTCCAAAAAAAAAAAAGAAAAAAGGAGGGTTTCAGCGGANTCAACAGATTTAAGGTAGCAGTCACAAAATATTTCCGGAATCACATCACCTGGATATTCAGTAGTGAACCTGCTTTCATTTCTGCCAGCTTATTCACTGATAGGATTGACTCTATGCCTGGGACAGACCTTTTCACTACAAGGTTCCAGAGACCAGAGCAGACATTCCACCTACAGCCCATGGTGGAAACTATGGTGACATAAGGCTCCTGCAGCTCATGAAGGGTGACAGTGGAGCAGATATCCACCTGTGGAAGACCCCACATCAAAGCAGGTGAATGCTTGAAGGAGATTGTGAACCCATGGAAGCCTGTACCAGACAAGGCTCCTGGCAGGACCTGTGGACTCATGGAAAGGGAAAGCCCATGCTGGAGCAGGTTTGCTGGCAGGACTTTTGAGCCCACTGAGATGCATGGTGGAGCAGTCTGTTCCTGAAGTTCGGCACCTCATGAAAGAGAACCATGCCAGAGCAGTTTATGAACTGCAGCCCATGAGAAGGGCTCACATTGGAGAAGTTGGTAGAGGGCTGTCTCCTGTGGCAGGGATCCCATATTGGAGGCCTCCCTCTGAAGAAGAAGGAGCAGCAGAGATG
>VXBZ01006334.1:210373-232683 GCA_013399135.1 Heliornis fulica | reverse complement strand
GCTACTGCAGTCCAGAAAAAAGAAAAAAGAAAAAAGAAAAAAGAAAAAAGAAAAAAGAAAAAAGAAAAAAGAAAAAAGAAAAAAGAAAAAAGAAAAAAGAAAAAAGAAAAAAGAAAAAAGAAAAAAGAAAAAAGAAAAAAGAAAAAAGAAAAGGAGGGTTTCAACAGATTTAAGGTAGCAGTCACAAAATATTTCCGGAATCACATCACCTGGATATTCAGTAGTGAACCTGCTTTCATTTCTGCCAGCTTATTCACTGATAGGATTGACTCTATGCCTGGGACAGACCTTTTCACTACAAGGTTCCAGAGACCAGAGCAGACATTCCACCTACAGCCCATGGTGGAAACTATGGTGACATAAGGCTCCTGCAGCTCATGAAGGGTGACAGTGGAGCAGATATCCACCTGTGGAAGACCCCACATCAAAGCAGGTGAATGCTTGAAGGAGATTGTGAACCCATGGAAGCCTGTACCAGACAAGGCTCCTGGCAGGACCTGTGGACTCATGGAAAGGGAAAGCCCATGCTGGAGCAGGTTTGCTGGCAGGACTTTTGAGCCCACTGAGATGCATGGTGGAGCAGTCTGTTCCTGAAGTTCGGCACCTCATGAAAGAGAACCATGCCAGAGCAGTTTATGAACTGCAGCCCATGAGAAGGGCTCACACTGGAGAAGTTGGTAGAGGGCTGTCTCCTGTGGCAGGGATCCCATATTGGAGGCCTCCCTCTGAAGAAGAAGGAGCAGCAGAGATGATGTGTGATGAACTCAACACAACCCCCACTCCCTGTCCTCCTGTGCTGCTTGCAGGGAGGAGGGAGAGAATTTGGTATTAAAGTTGAGCCCAGAAAAAGGGGAGGGGTGGAACTGTTTTTAAGATTTGGTTTTATTTCTCATTATCCTACTCTGATTTGATTTGTTATAAATTAAACTAATTTCCCCAAGGCAAATCTGTTGTGCCCATACAGTAGTTGGTGAATGATCTCTTCCTGTCCTTGTCTTGACACATGAGCCTTTTGTTATATTTTGTCTCCCCTGCCCAGCTGAGGCTGCAAGGGATGGAGTGGCTTTGGAGAGCATCTGGTATCCAGCCAGGGTCAAACAATACAAAAGGAATTTTCCTTTAAAAATCATCTGGTTTAAAGTTACATTTGTCAAACAAACTGTGGTGCTGAAAAAATCTATTGCTTTTTGCACACCACTTGACAGAGAAGTTGTTATGCTGCATAACTGACATAAACCCATCAAGTTACTCCACACACAGGAGATCCCACCCATTCCAAAGAATACAATGCCTAAATATTTCTCTCTTTTGTAGCAGCCACTGAATTTTACTAGAATCTGTTTAATCTTAGTGTTCAGAAATTTGCACTGAGATCCTACCAGCAAACCTATACAGCAGTTGTCTTCTGAAAGAGAAATAATTGAGTCTCTGGTACATCTTATGGCTCACACGTAAAAGGGAGCACCAGGTTTTAAAGAAATTAAGTATTGGGTAAAAAAATCAACAGTTTCAGCCATTGGTCTCCGAGACTTTCATATAACTATGATATACTTGCCTCATTTAATGAAAACATAAAACCTAAAAATTCAAATGCATAGCTAAACAATTTGCAATTCATATTTCAATCCCACAAGAGCTCACAAATCATACAATTTCATTCAAATATGTACGTGATGTCACCCATTGCAAGGTCACTGCAGCAGATGAAAGCAAACACTCAGGCTTCCATTAGCCAAGGGAAGTACAAAACTCACAGAATTGCAAGGGATGAAGGACAGCGCTTAAGCCAAGACGCAATAAAACCAGAGACTTCTCACAAAAAACAGGGAAAAGGTTTTGTTCAAAGCCTTTCTCCAAGAGTCCTGCAGAGCTGCTCAGATTTTTCAGAGAGATCCCGTGTTAGAAGTTTCCTAATCCTTATCATCTTTATTAAGAGGTAAGAATACTTGTCAGGATTCTTCTGTCAAATGGGTCTTCAAGTGGTCTATTTCTTCCTAAGATACCAATTATAAAGAGAGCACTGTTTCTTTCCAGTGTAAGATTGTTGGAGTCTTCAATCTGGATACTTCAAGAGCTATACTGAATAGATTTAGTTTTGAGTTCTAAGTGGATGAGAAAGGTCAAGTATGTCAGGCGCAAGATATTTTAAAATCATAAAATATGAGATAGTTAGAAACAACAGAAGAACTAACTAAATTAATGTAACTGCTACATCCTCTAAGTCCTTAGTAGGATGTCGGAGACAACTGCATTTATTTGATTACTCGTTAACATATTCACATCCCCTGCCCAGAAAATATTTCCCATGAAAATTTTCAAGAGCATGCACATAAGAATGTGAGCCAGCAATCCTTAGACAATACTGGTGTGGGATCGAGAAAAGAAATAAAATCTTTATGCTGCTGGTTACTGAGCTCAGAAGGTCACACCTGTGAGCTGTCTGACAAAGGCTTCACTCTGCTCATCATAGCAAATAAACAAGTCTCCACTGACAGGGATGCTACTGGGAAATACCCTAAAATCCATACGAAAATATGGAAAAAGAAAAAGATTTCCCACGTAAATCTGGTGAGGTTTCAGAATCTGTTCTCATTCCAGCAGGCTGTCACTGATCTCTTTCCCATCCCCAGCTGTAATGACAAAACATTCCTGGCTAGTCTTTTACTTTTTGCATTCTCAACTCAGCAAGTCCATTACAAAAGTCACACAGACAACTTGCATAAATAGCTTTATAAATCAGAGTATTTCCAAATTAATTTAATTTTATTTCTCTTCTCTGCGTTGAGGTCCACAGCCCACAGGCAGATGACAACCACAGTTATCAGAATACATCCAATCCACAGAAGAATACATCCAATCCACCTGACAAAGAAAGGTTTGGCTCTGGCGCTTGCAAGAAGTTACCTGTTGTGTTTTCAAACCCTACTGAGGAATCCTTTCCACTCCCATGAATCACTAAGGGTCCTCACAGAGCACAGCACTCAATTTTTGCTTGAGCCCTAACATTTCCTACTCAGCTGCCCTTCTGCAGATGACTACTGTTCATTAGCTTTTGCAGGATATATGTTTCTAAATATTATCTGTGACCTACAGCGGCTGTAGCTATGGTATCCTGCAATACGTTAGCTGGTTAAAATCGTTCCCTTAAATTGCTTCACTGAATATCACTAATTGATTATAACTGTGATGATCATGAGCTGTCAGATTCTTCCCTCTAGAGGTCTGCCTGATTTAACAACAGAATGATTAGACTAAGATATATTAAATTCTATCATAAGCTGATTATGAAAAACCTACACTACACATAAATTAGCATCTTCCACAGCAACAGTATATGTGAAAAATCATAAACATCACAAACTTTCTATAACAATTTTAAAATTTAAGCATAGTGTCATGTAAGATATATCATTCTCTTCTGGTTATGTTTCTGAACTGACAAATTATATGGTCAAATTATTTTTTGAATAAATTGTTTTTTCACCTACACAAAAATAGCACTGCATAAGCTCTTTAAACAAAATGAACACACATTCCCCTCCCAAATCATACACTACTGCTAGCGCTTTGCAGGAAGCTTGGACTAATACTGACAGTCATAAATACTGACCATTTTGTTGTAGAAAAAGAGAAAACAATATGAAAGAAACTAAAGGCACAGAAAGGTATCTGTGACTAATCCTCAGAAATTCTTCCCTTTAGACATTATTTAGTATGGAAAAGGATGATGAGAGATCAACCATATCTATGCTATGTCTGATATTTGAATAACTACCTTGAAATCTTTATCACAAGAACATTTTCTCACTTTTTTTTTTCCAATTTTTGGTGGTGAATCTTCTCCTAATATCCAAACATCTGAGCTAGTGTAAACAGATGACTTCTTCCCCTCCCACACAGAGCCTCTTTGGAGAACGAGCAACATCTTTACAAGACTATTCTGCATTTTTAAAGTTCTGCTCATACTCTATGAAGTCTTTTATATAAGACAAATGTAATCTGTTAATGTCTCTTTATATATTAGTCACGAGATGCCTTGTTCCTGCTTTTGTTTTTTAAAAGGGATCTATTCAAATTATCAGATTTTTCTTCAGAAAGAAAATCTGGATAAAGCTTTCTAGCTGAATGCAAACTGGATCCTTAGATGGGAGTTACCTTGTTTTCCAACTATCACATTATTAACTTATTTAGGAGTCAGATATAAAATATTAAGACCCATTCTATTACTCAGCACTACTTCCACTTTAGAGTTGACCTTCAGAATGACAGTATCTTTCATTTTCACGAACTGTTCTTTCTATTAGACAAAATTATCCCAAAGCCAAAAAAGTTTACAACTCCTTCCCACAACAGCATCATTCAGATGCTAAGCTTTGCCATTGTCATTAAAGACAAAAAACCCCAAACAAAAAACCCCCCAAAATTAAACAAGACTAGATCAGGACATCGATCTTGGTGCAAAAGAAACCTGCTGACATTTACTCCTTAACTGTAATTGTCCAACCAGGTGCATCTTTGTTTTATCACAGTTCATCTTGGGACATTAGTTTGCTCAAGACAAACAGGTAGATCCTTATTAAAACTGATGTACTAACATAGCTTCTTCCAAGTTTTTCTTCTGACTATACAGTGAAGCAGAGAAAAATAATTCATTTACCTCCCCTGCAGCCTCACTGTACCAAGGCTCCACCAAAGGAGCTGACAGCAACGGCCCTTTTATCAGGACAATTATTTTCAGCTTGATAAAAGCAGAGCTTCCCTACCCCTCCTCCCACCAATGAAGAAGCTCTCTACAAGCAAACCACTTGTCAGCATTCATTACAGGTAAATGAGCTACTGCAATTTTTAACAGCAAAATGGTATCTGATAATGCTTAACATAAATGGAATAAGATTGTATTCACCAACTCAAATTAATCTGACACAAATACTGCCTGTTACCCGTATTTCACAGGTATTTGAAGAACAGATAAGTATTACCTGTATCTCCAGCTATAAATTGGACAGCTTTTGTCAGCAAAAGGTTATACTTCCTCCTTTCCCCCACCCCCACCCCAAATGTTACATTCCTGTTAATCAAAATATGGACAAATATGACCCACTGCTTTGGGTGCCAGGGAGGAATATGATGGTGTATCAATATAAAAACAGAAATAAATTACATTTGGGATGCTTCATTATCCCATTACAATACACTTCCCACTCCACCAACAGGAACCCCAAACCAAATTCATTCTTTTACAAGAATAATCCTTGCATGCCTTTCCATGCCAGTTTTCCTACTTATAGCTTCTAACAAAAACTACTAACTGTAATAAAAGTGACTCAAGTCCCTTTGCCTTGAATTAGTTCACATAACACAGGCAGACAATCACATCCAACTCTGGATGGCTGCATAGCTGTGATCATGTCACATAATGTAAGAACAAGCATGAAGATAAGCAAGGGCGGATAAAACCTCAGAAACCCTTTTTTTTTTTTTTTTGTGATTCCACAGTCCCTTCATTGGTCAACAAGAAGATGATATGCTGAGGTGCATTGTAAAACATTACTGAAATATTTTGTGAGGGTATTATTCAGTTCAAGCTGTGATCAACAGCCTCTATTTTTTCATACGTTCTCTATGAGAAGAAATCAAAACATAATTTAGGTAACAGGAATTACCTGAGAACTGAAATAGTAAACAGAGAATGTCAACTCTACTGGACTTACAATTAATCTGCACAGGAGGGCAAAAGGGTCACACTATTATGTAGTTATCATCATTAGTTGCTCCTCTTGCATTATTCAATGCCTCCTCAACACTTTTATTGCTTAGCGTGCAAAATCCAACACAGGAAATATCATAAGAAGCTATTTAATAGCCTGAGCTTGATACTGAAACACAGATTCTGAGCAGTCAAAGAGAATACGAATTTTCATTAGCTTTCATCTTCCCCTTACTCTTGATCAAAGTTGGATTTTCTAGACTCGTAGAAGAACTGCAGATCAATCTAAATACTTCACATTGATCTATGGTTATCCAAACATGAGAGAGACAACAGGCAACAACAGAATGGTGGTCTCAGGCTTGTAAAATGACCATCTACCTTACTTTCATTTACCCACAAGGAAAAGGGAATGGTGAGTCAGCAAAGACTTGCACCACAGGTCTAAGCCCTCTGTTTTCTGCTTCCCACCCACAAAACCAAAAACGAATTTGTGGGCCCCTGAGCCTGCTCCTGTCCTGCCTTAACTGGACCCAGTGCAAGACGTGACAGAAGATAGAAGATTATGGCACCTGGCATTGTCTCTCCCTGGGGGAAATCCTGTGCAAGTGCACACCTATGCATGCAAGCTGACATTTAAAGATGAGCAAGTCTCACATCATTTCACATTAGAAAAGAAAGAGGATCTCAAAGCGCATCTCTTCCTGGACAGCTTTGTATAACCTAAGACAAAACAAGCATCTGGCCCTTACGGCTGCAGAAACTGTATCCTCCAGTGGGACACAAACAGCCTGAAAATACAGCAACACTATAGTGAACAGTCTGAAAAAAAATTACAAAAGCTAAGAAATGCATTTGCAAGTATTAAAATTCACCTATGGATTAGTCACAGTTGTTCCTAGCTTGCCCTGACTCAGGCCTTTACAGACTATAAATTCAGTGATCCAGCTTCTTCCTCCAATGTACTGGAGGAGAATTCCTCCAGCTCACAGATCATCTCCATCCATTATCTTACTAGGTAAGAGGAATTTATCGTTTGTGCTTAAAAATATCAGAATCATGGTTGTTAATAAGATATGAAGCATTACACAGTAAATTATGCTGGAATATATTTCCACTAATTTTTAAATCAACCAGATGCAACTCTTCTATTAAATTATCTCCATCAAGCCATATTTACTCTCACCAAGGGTATTGTTCCCAAGTAAAACACTTGATATCCTGAATTCCTAAGCATATGTCAGGTGAATGAAAAGTACCACGTGGCTTGAAAAAGTCTGCATGCAACATTTCTTCTGCTTCAATGAGAGATGGCAGACGACCAAAAACCTCTTCACAACGATCCTTTTTACACAAAAGACAAAAATAGTAGATTTAGGAGTGCATTTATACAGCAAAACACACTACTTAAACCCCCTAAATTTACAGATAAGGGCCACACTACAGCATGGGGTTTACACAGTGTAACATAGTTCTCCATGTATCTGGTAACATGAAAAGCAAAAGCATTTCCACAGTGGGTCCTGCAGGCACTGTCATGAAGTCTCAAATGAGTCTGCACAATCGTGCATGAAGAAAGTGAGAGGTCTCCCCAACTCTGTGAAATCATTGCTCAGTCATGACCCTGACTTCCAGGTCCTAACAAGCATCTGAGAAAGGACAAGGCTGAATCCTCCTAACACCCTGCTCTCCTTTAATTCCGAGAATGGCTCTGGAGAACCATCTCCTCTCTAGTTATTTGCAACACACAAGGGTTTTTTACATCACAGGGACAATAACAGGACATAATCTCACCCCACCTAGACAGAATGTCAGAGAAGAAAAGCAGGGACACGACTTTACTACATTCTCCTAAGCAAATCATTTTGTAAGTAAAATAAACTCTTTGCTTTACTCTCCTACTCAAAGTTAAACATTTCAAATGGTGATGCCAAGATGATCTTTGTATACATTTAAAATGGAGAATTCATAATACAGCAAATACCTCAGAATGTTTCAAATTTAAGCTACAGGTATATGAATAGAAAGAAAATGAATAGTTTCCTTGTCAACAGCATGAAACATACTGGATGCGATCAGGTATAAGTCTGTCAAAACCTGCCAACAGCATTTACAAAGAACTATATTTTTCTGTGTAACATTGCAAATCCAGATAATATCCTCAATGACTGGAGACCAGATTGGGATTCACATACGAAGTGAAATATTGCTGTGTGCCATGATCACACGTAAAATAGTTCATAAGGGCCTTGCATTGCCTACATAAGAGTAAATCTCTGCATTGCTTTGGACTTAATTCAGTGTTTTATAAAGATTGAATCAGCAATTAAAAGCATAATCTTTATTTCTTCTCTAC
Source organism: Heliornis fulica (assembly GCA_013399135.1). Lineage (NCBI taxonomy): Eukaryota > Metazoa > Chordata > Aves > Gruiformes > Heliornithidae > Heliornis > Heliornis fulica. Next base: position 224,620 of record VXBZ01006334.1, on the reverse strand, counting down.
TGTATGAATTCCATTTGCATATAGGAGTACTCATAACTGCCTATAGGAATAGAGCATATATCAGCAGCTAATGAACAATATGCCTTGCAATGATGATACATAATTGTCTGTTGGTTCTGTATGCCTCATAATTTTGATCACAGGCAGCTTCCAAAGCACAGATCTCTACACAGAATTTCTGACTTCTCTCAGAATGGCACAAGCAGATCTGAGATGAAATTTTGGGTCCAGGTCAGATCATTCAAATTTTCCTGTCATTGTATACTTTGTCTCAGTAGTTGTCTCTGAAACCAACCACTTCTATGAGGGCTTTAGAATCTCCAGAAAGACTTAACGGCTCACGTGTGATCAGTGTGATCTGATCTTTTCAGAAAGAACGCGAGCTGAAATGCAACCTTAGCCAAAGAGTTTTAACATTAACTGTGAAAACACTTATGATTCTTTAGCAATTAAGTTTAAAGTCCAATGTACATTATATTGTTAATGGATGGGAAGTATGTGCCATCCCTTGCTACAACCAACACAGTAGCATTAAGAGAAATTAAAAAAAACCACCAAACTTGTCTCAGAACTTCACAGTATATGCTCTGCCGCTATTCAGGTCTCTATCCCATCACTTTGTTATCCAAGAAAATGCAAGGAAATAAAGACCTTAGTTGGACTTACAAGAGGCACTTTCATACTCTGGAGTTACAAGAGGTAATTTTATACCAACAGTTTCTTTTCTCTTAACAGGAGGCAAAAAATTATTACTTTGATGAAGAGCACCTCTCTCCCCCTGAGGCCAATGAAAAACACTTTCCTCTGCTGAACAAAAAAGCTGAACTAGGAATACTCAGGCCACTGTCAGTGAGTTTGAAAAATAAGTTATTTTGACATATATAGGTCTAATAACCAAAAAAGCTCAAGTTGGCTCTAACCTTGGGAAGGGACACGAAACAGCACATTTATCAAGGTTTTATCAGCTACATCTATAAAGAAGGATTCATCTTAACTGTGTCTGTTGGTAGGTAATCAGGCAGTGATCACACAGGAGTAACATTTCAATCAGAGCCGTATCACAGCTGCAAGGAGAATAACGCACACAATATTTTTCAGTATTGTTACCAATCTTCTATGATTTAGAAAGAATCATACTGCAGGACAACAGAGATTATATACAAAGGATTTGTCATGCCAGTACATAGAAGCTTTATTTGGGGGCAGATTTATTTTTTTTTTTAAAACAATCTGCTTTCAGTTCTATATAGGAAGACATAATATGTTTGCCTCTTAACAGAGCAGTTTTAGGTCTTCAATTGATTTTTACATTAATAGCTCAATAGTACATGGCACTTTTAAATTTCTGCATCTGAATGTCTTTTCAGAGTGCAAGCTGAATAAACGTGGCTAATAACAGATATGGAAACAGAAGCCTGATGCACTGACAGCAAGCCGATAAGTTACTGCTGGTGACCTAGCAAAGTCTCAAATCAAACCCCCTTTTCTTTACATCAATAAATGTCTTGGCTGATAATTACTTACATAACCCTAGCAAACCCCAAACCACTTGCACTTCAGCAATGGTCTTAAAGAAGCACAAGAAAAACTTGTCTGATTCCGTGAGCAGGACATGGGTTCCTTGGAAAGAACCAAATGATAATTCCATGCGTAAAAAAGTTATGGAAACTTCAAATTCTCTATTTGAGAGACAGTATTTGCTTGTAGAAGATGCCATGTTCCACAGACAGTTCCTCATGGGATACATGGCAACATTTTGTTACTAGAAAATGCAACAAAAAGCTTTCTGCTGCACAGAGATTTTTTTTTTTTCCCCTGAATAAAGCATCCTTAAAGTTTCACCAAAATTCTGAACTGAAAAGAGATTGTGGTTTTCCATATAATTAATCATAGCTCATAATCCTAAATGATTTAGGAAGCTTGATACACCTTTAAATTTTATAAATATATGCCATACTTATTTCAAGAACTGTTATGACAAGTACTGTTAATTTCTCTATTTTGATTAACAACTGTGAGGAAGATTAAGTCTTGCTTTTTTTTTTTTTCCCTGGGCACTTTATTCCCAGGCTCAATTCTACTTACTCACGTAAGATGCAATCCTCGAATAAAGTAGAGATTTATATTCTGGCTTCCACAGATTCCAGACACTTTGGAAGAGGTAAAAGTAGAAGCATCTATCTCCCAGCACACCTTTAACAGCTTTCACTGTTTCCTCTTGTATTCTAAAAAATAATTCTGTATATCTATGTATGCATGTACACATATTTCTGTGTATAGGTATGTATGCCTGTGTATATACACACACAAATGGGTAGGTATATAAATCTGTGCAAAACTATATAAATGTATTTTTTAAAAGTACACATATAATGCAGATCAAGCTTAATTCATAAATCAATAAAGTATAATAATTTTGATAGTAAATAGTACTAAAGAGAGACACAGAAAGTCTACACATAAATATGCACAGAAAGGAAACAGGAAACTAGCAATTAATTTTTATTCACTGTGACCAAACCAGACTATTTCCCACCCTAAGCAACCTGTATGAAGCCACACTTTGGCAGGGAGAGTGGGCTGTTCTCATTCACTCAAATACCCTCCAAGCATTTTCTGAGAAGGCAGCAGCATCCTCAGAGGAAGGGACACAAAACTTATCATCAGTACTTGTGTCACAGATAAAGATTTTCATGCCAATCTCCCATTCCAAACCTTTAGGTTTACCTTTGCTGCATTACTATGTATCTCTTGTCATAATTATCAGATAAATGTGCTTTATATTTTTTCTGCTTTTTAGAATTGTTAAATGAAAATAGTTGCTGTAGCAACATAAATCGTCACTGTTCTTTATTTTAGCAATTTACTCATCAAAATAAATTAAAATTATGCACATAAATCAAATACAGCAGTATTAGTTCTAGTGTTTAGTCTATTGTATATAAGAATTTTATATTGTAACTCATTGTAACATTTCTGAGAAGTCCTTTTGCATAAGGGGAGCGAGGAGAGAACTCTAGGGCAGAACTTGTCAATTCAACAACTCAACAATATTCAAATTTACTAAGAACTCATTATTCCTAAAGAGATTACCTGTTTCATCTATTACACTTTCAACAGTGCCTTCGCTTTGAACCATTAAGAAATACATTTTAGTGACAAAATTTTTCCACTGATGTTTCAGAAATTCAATTCATTTTCAAATGAAGTATTTAAATTTGATTTCCATTGTACAATGGTTCTGACTGGGGCAAGACAAAGTGGATTGAATGTTTGGTTATTAAACTACTCCAAATGAAACACTTAAAAACCAGAAAGCCAAAAGAAAGGAAAAGACAAGACTGAGTAATCATTTTCAAATACAAATCCAAAATGAAAAATCAACATTCAGTATCTTGGAGTGACTGGAAGCTTTGTGTGAATAAAACTTTAGGGCATGTTTAAAGGACTAACAGAATACAAATTAAATCTTTTACCCACTAACATTTTCTCAGTATTTAAGAAGAGCCAGAAAGAACAGAGGAATTCTGGATGATTATTCCCTTCTGGCTTCAACTTTGATCATGAAGAGGGGTTGTTTTTTTTTTCCTAATACTTCAGAGGGCATGACACTGCTGCTCTGCTGGACCTGCAACACATTTGCTCACCCTCTAATATGGACAATTGCAAGGAACATTCATTTTCTATGGCCTTATTGCCACCATTGCCCTATGACACTCCTTCCTCTTCGGTGACCAGAAGTGAACGTTATTTAGCCAGTAACAGAGTATAGCACATTGTAAATAAAATTAATGGTTCAAACTGCCAAGCTTGCACAGAACCTCAACCCCTTACTAGATGCAAGTAAATAATACGGGATATCCACGCATAACATGGGCCATCCTCTCCAGAATGAAATCATGCTGCTTTCCTCCCTCACCAGCCATGAAGCTATGGTCTTCTGCCCTTCATTCCTTTCACACACAGGAATGGTTTCACACTTTTTTATGCAGAAGATGACAACTATGCCTCTGATAATCATTTCCCCCACATGCAAGACCTCTACAGAGGTTGAAATGCCACTTAATTAAAAAAAAAAAAACAACAACAACAAAAAAAAACCAACACCACCCCACCTGAAACCCCACCAGAAACTACTTGAGTAAAGCTAACAGTGTACCATAGTATCAAATCTGTTGAATATTAAAAAAAAAAAAATAATCTGTACTATCATTTCATTAACTTGATCTGGATTTCCCTTAGAGAATGTTTTAGGCATTTTTCTCTCTTTTCTACATTATTTATTGCTTCTCCATAATTTGATTAGTAATAACATATATAAAATGCAGAAGAAAAAACCTTAGAAAAAGCATTTGAAATAACAAAGCCTTTAAAGAACAGGTAGGTGGTTTATTTTCCTCAGAGACTGATACAATGAACAGTTAGATGAATCAGTTTTCATTAATTCCACACCATTTTACTTCTAGTCTTAAAGAAAAAAAAAAAAACAAAACAAAAACAAAACAAACCTCTATTTTCAGTAAGAAACATAAGATCCAGAATTCTTAAGGAAACAGAAGAAAACTAGAACACCACCCATTAAAAATTTGTGCCTGCAAGCAGGTATTACAATGAGAGACTGGGCGTCAAACTCAATAGCTGAGCCCATGCAATACCGGAGCATAAAAGCTACAAGCTATCAAAATCCTACTGCACTGAAAAGCTCCAGAAAACTGAACTCTCCCAAAAAAGAGGGTAAAGGGAAGTATTTCACAAGATGCACTATTTCAGAAAAAATATTCAGAAGTCAGGACTCAAAGGTAATTGCAGAGCAACACTCCCAAAGTTTTAGGAAAGATTATATAGAAAATAGTAAGTTGATCTAAAAAAAAAAAACAAAACAAAAAACAAAAAAAGGGAAAACACTTACAGGCAGGCATCTCACCAGAACCTATAGAACCCATTCTGTAAAAATGCTAAACTTCTGGGCAGACACATGCATACCTTCCCCCAAATTCTAAAGCCCATTTTGTCAGTAGCCCTCATGCTGCTTCACATCTGAAAACATAAAATATCAGAAATTGCAGCAGAGTGGGTGGTAAAGCTCTTATCCCTTATGAGGTTGCAAAATGAGGAGGGGGAGTGGCAATATAGCCCTAGTGAAGATTATGACCACAGTAGATCTGAATGCAAAAGCTTCATTATTCATTCGATGGACTCAGAAAATATCCTACAAGACAGACACTGTTTTAGAGAATCACAGAGTCTCATAAGAGTCAGAAAGCTTCTATGAATTTCCTCTCTGCTGAACAGTAAGAACACACAGAATAGCTTTTACTAAGAAGTATGTTGTGGGACTGGTTCCTTCATTTCAATGTCTAACTCTATAAAAAGCTATTATGAAGCCTTATTAAATACAAGTTTATGTGCCTGTTTCATTTCTGTACTGATTTATAAAATAAAGCCTCTTGTAGCCTGGCTTCTCAACTATCTGTCCAAAAATAAATATACTGACCAGTAATACCATATTTATTATTCAGTGTTTCAGCTTTCCAAACTACTAATAGCTATGCTGTGGTATTAAAAAGCAATACAATTCCTAAGGTGACCTAACATTCTAATGCATTATCAATGTGGGGCTCATGCCTGTATAGCCTAATGACAGTTCCTATGATAATCACACCTTCATTCACTTAGCCAGACCTTTCAAGCAGTGTTAAACAGACAATCCTGTAAAGTCCAATACATTCCTATCATTAGAAAAAATAAAAATACTTCTTTTTCCATAAGGACATAGCTTTTGCTTCTAACTTATATAGGTCAGACCAGAATATTGAAACATTATTCAGGGAAAAAGTTATTTTGAGCTGGTTATTTAAAGGTCTCAGAAATGTCCTATTTTTCTTTACCCTTTCCATCTCAGAAGTCCATATAATTGATGCATGACACCAGAGTGCATTTTTTCTACAATTGAAAAGGCATTAAAAGACAGCAAAACCCAGACTTCTACAAACTACTGAAATATTGACAGGTGTTGAGCAGAGTTTTAAACAAAATTGGTCTCAAAGGCAACAGACTGCTGATCAGACCGTAAGACAACACTGTCAGAAGCTTAACTTGCCCTGGACTTTCTTTTCTTTTCATGCCTGCCCCGACACTTCAGGTACTATGCTGATGGCATACATCTACTACTATAGGGAAATGCAATGATGTGTTTTACAGTTTTATCACAACAATAAACCAAAATTCTGCTAATTGCAATCATAGAAAAGAGGGGATGAACTGGAAGAAGCTCTGCATTAGAATTAACTGTGATTTATGGTCACGTCTATAAAGCAAACCAGATAAAGTATGGACTGATAAAAAGTACATTTTCAAACTGCATTATTTTCACAAAAATATAATGCTAAAGATACATAAAAATGATGATGAATAAATTGTTTTATATTAAAAAAACATTAGAGATAAAGAAGACTACTCCATTTATCTGGAGCCTGCGCTACTCTGAAATAAACTTCAAATTTAGCTATTACTCCTTCTGAGCTCGCAAGCACAGAGTTTTCTTTAATATTAAAGTGATAAAACCTGAAAGTTTTCCAGAGATACCAGAAAACGTTTCAAACAGTAGCAACTCTGAGCACTTATGCTGACAGTATGTCAGCATAACCAAGTTAAGCTTCCCATACGGGTTTCCACGTGCAGAAAGCATTTCCTTGGAGACTAAAACACAGCACTGTCTTTGTTGGAAAAGATCCGGCAAGTATTCTAGGACTCAGAGAAGTGACAAGGTTTAATCAGAGAAGGGAAGCAGTACTCAAAACCCAGTATTCACAACACAGTCATCTATTACAACAGCTAAAGAATTACAATAAACAGTTCTTTGCATCAGGCAAAAAATAATTTAAGGAATTAAATTTAAAGTTATGTTTTCTTCCTGTTTGTTTTCTACAAAGCAGCCTATTAAAGCACAGCAGTCAGCTAGAAGAAGTATTTGGTGTAGGTTCAATACTATTTTTCCAGAAAGCTTTCCAGTCTCATTAAAATAGAAAGCTGGGATGGTTTCTCAAGTTACTGTGCACTCAAGTACCTGACTGGGTGTTTCAAACTTCTGCTCAAAGTGAACACCCATAATAATGTCCACTGAATGTGAACATCCCAATAAACTTCATTTCCATAAATGAATAGACCTTAGTCTAGTTTGGACTGAATGTATTACTGTCCCAAATTTTGCACAAGCAGCATGGCACCTGTGGGCATACAGGTAGCAGAACCACAATGTTAACTTGCACTGCCCTTAAAGGTAGCAGGTCAAACTGTGAATTCTCTTGACTGTGGACAAAACTACTAGTAGTCTGGTAATACAGTTCCTCAGACTGGAATAGTACTTGAAATGCAAAACCTAACAGGAATGTGTCATGCCAATTAAGTTAGTTACATGAATGTTGTTAAATAACTATTCAAATTAGAAAGTAAGTTTGCAAACAGGAATTGCACATAAATTATCCATGGCACTATATCACAACCAGGTACAGCTCTTTTTGCTTTTCAAGATGGCACTCTCCCATACTATAAGAGTGATATTTTTTTTTTTTATTGCTAGTTGTTTCCTTCTCTCTTGCCTTCCCCAAAACAATTTCTTCTTTCATTCCCTGTTCCATATGTTTACTTGACTACATGAGACCAGGTTATTGAAAGAAATGGCAAAAGGAAAGCTCAAAGTAAAGTCAGAGCTGTCATGTCACCTTAATCTAAGAGAAGAGTAAAATTTATTTTGCACCTGCCATTCAACACTAGAGCTTGGATGGTACAATATGTATCACACTGAACTCAAGCACAGGAAGACTGAAAGCAGGCAGAGATCTGGCAAGAAGAGCCAGACAGAAAGCTAACTTGATTCAAAAAGTCATTAAAATTGCCAGTACAAACCAATAAGAAATAATTCCCAAATGAAAGAAGCAGGATAGAAATTACATATCTTCCAGCAGCAATACATGCCAGATGCTACCTTATACACAGTTCTTTATTCAAATTATTAAAAAAAATAATCTGCAGTTATCCTTGCATCTGTCTTACATTTTTAATGCAATTAAAAAAAAAAAAACTTAACCAACTTTCTTCTTTGGGAAATCTATGCAATACCTCCCTATATTTTTAATTCAGTTTTAAAAAATATAGTTAGCTTTTGGGTATTTTTTTTTTGAGAAATTCACATAATAATGCTTTCATCTCCTCTTTGTTTCTTTTTCCTTCCAATAAGGCCACAGCAAACAATTTTATATTGAACTACCTTCCTTCTTTACTCTCTCCTCTTCAAAAAGTCCAGTGTTCCTGAGGGTTTCTCTGAATAACTTAGCCATCTCCATAGTTTTATCACATAGCTTTAGCTAAAAGAAACTCATCACATATTATTATCCTCCGTTTGCCACAGAAATGATCCCTATAATTCAATGCATAAGAGACAGGCATCATTAACTAAAAGACTATTTAATTAATGCCTAAGCAGAGTTAATGTTAAAGCTCTTTTACTTCCAAGTCAGACTGACTCTCAAATAAATATCTGAGGAGGATACCTTCTGAATAAACCTTGTACTGCTCCAATCTCTGGTTTACTATCTATTTTGAACTCTGTGTTAAGGTTCTTTTACTTTCAGAGCAAGAAACAACACAAATAATGTATAACTAATATCTCACTGAGCCTGTTACTCTGCAGAAACCCTGTCTAGAAACATTCTCCTTACCCTTTCAACCTAACTCCACATATTCCCTTTGAAAAATTCTCCAGAGTTTTGACTTACTGTATTGCATGAATACCAATTCTTGTTGTATATTAATATATGCAGAAAAAAAACCTACTCCTGAGTGTCTTTGATATTCAGAAAATATCTTTTTCCAAAGGAAAAGAAGAAAGAGAAAAAAACCCCAAAAACATCCAAAACCAAACCAGAATAAAGTAACTTTGGATCCTTCAGCAATAACCATAAGTTCAGTCTGAAATACTAGTCTTCCACATAAGAACAAAGATTTATAGCCTGAATTCTATCTTAGCAAGTTTCACGTATAAGCCAATTGACTTCACTAGTCATGTGCACCAGAGCAAGAAAGAACAGTCAGTCTCGTTATAAATACATACTGCAACATGCCCTGAAGTAAAAATTTATGTTGTAGGAAAGTATTTAAAAAAACACACACACACAGAAAACCACACCACCAAAAAAACCCCACCCAACCTCAAACATTTAAAAAAAAAAAGTGTTCAGTAATGTTTCAGTCTAAAAATTTTCAATTTAGTTTCTTTAGAAAGTCTGAGCAGAAAAGAAAGACAAGTCAGGTGTATAGTCTATAACTGAAAATAGTAAAGCCATTGAACATGCTGCAGTGAGAGAACTGAAGACCTATCTTGTTAACAACAGTAATTGTAGCAAGCAAGCAAGCATTAACAGTAGGTTCAGAATTTGATATTTTTAATCAAGAAACTACAAAAGAAAAGTATTTAAACTATAAAAGTTTACTTTTCCTAGAAGTCAGATAAAAGATATATGTATTTCATCTCAGATTTAAGAAAGTCTATGCACAGGCATAGCTGTGCAAACAGCAAACTGACTCCAGAAGTCTTCTGAGGGCAAGAATTTTGTTAGGGAAATGGATCTGAAATAAAGGAAATTCTTCTAATAATGTAACACGAGACATCAACGAAACCTTTCTGCTTCTAAAGCAATGGAAAGGAAATCAGATTAATGCTTGATTCAATGTGGGTGCAGGTGGGAGGAAGAATCATTGAGACTGGAAAACTCTAGTATGATTTGATAGGCAATTCAAGTCTTCTATTTTTTTTTTTTTTGTAAATACTGTATTGCAGGCAGCATTTATCAAACTGGAATTTTACAGATGAGTAAAATAACTGATTCAAAATAGGCTATATATAACCTACTAGAATAGTGCTGCTCTGACTCACCTATAATAGTAAAACTCAGATTCTTTTTTACATTATTGGAATCCACCCCCTCACCTATTACTCCAATCCATTTAACAGTGCCATTTAACATCACATCATCACACTTAATAAAAATTATCTATCGTTAAAATTATGAAATAATCCTGAGCTCAATTCAAAGTGAAAAAGAGATTTTTTTTTTCTCAGAATCTGTTTGTAGGCCTCATTAATCATCTTTGTTTAACAATTTTAACAAGTAATTTTAGTATCTATTTGTAATTTTTGCATGAGAAGTACATATGCATAGCACCTTAATTTTGTAAGTTGAAATTATACCGGACAGACATGGTGGAACTCCCAACTTGCATCTCTGATTGCGGCATTCTGTTGGTAATCACCGGGTTTTCACATGCAAATTAGGATGCAAATCCTACAGACCAGTTTTCCCAGGGGATTAAGATCCATGTGGCTATGTTTGGGCACAGCTGGATGGATCACATGCAACCAGCATGACTGGAATAGAGACACAAAATCCCACCGACTAGTTTTTAAATATGTATGAGTGTCTCCACACATTTCATATCTAGGCTATTTCTAACATCCATGTTTCCATTAACAAGGAAATAAATAGCCAGAACTAATGTTCAGAAATCATACTATTTTGGAGGGTTTTATTTTGTCATTTCCTTCATCCTCTGCTCCAAAAAAACATCATCACACTGAACTATAACAGAAGAGGAAAATTTACTCTTCCATTTAATAGAAAAACATTTAAGGACAACCCCAGTCTGGATAGCTAGACAATCCTAATACACAACAGAAAAACAGCATATATTTTATAACAAGCTAAAACACTACTTTCCCATTACTTGTAAATTTTGAATTCAAGTTGAATGCTTTTTGAAATTTGTGGTTTGGTCTGTTTACTTTGACAGGGGAGACCTGTCCATTTTCACTGAAGGTGTACTTCCTTTATTCCACAGGAAAAAGGAGATGAAGTGGTGATTTAAATGTGTGGCCAAGTACCAACAACCTCCCCGCTCCAATTTCAGCCTCAGACCTGTCCACACATTCTGTCACCACATCCAAGAGCTTCACTGGTCTCAGTAACAGAGAAGGTAAGGTCAGATAGACACAGTATCTAGAAGAGGCTTACAGAGCACTCCGAGGCATTTTGGCAGTGGAAGTACTACATGACTTCATTTGACTCCAGGATCGCCTTTCTGTAATTTCAATTCCAACTTCAACTGCACCACTTAAATTCTGACTGTAAGAACAATCCTTAAAAAAGCACAATCTTAATAGACACTTCTGAAGGTAATAGCAAGTACCAAAACCATAAGGTAAGCAGGTTACTATTCCACATATTTTTCAGTATATAGCAGAAGTTAACCATTTGCTATTTATATTCTACATGATCATCAGTCCATAAGAAGAACAAATATGCAGGAGTTACCTCTTGTTTGCTAAGGAACAAATGATAAGTCTCATCCATTTCAATAACATCTACTGGATTTGGTACATCCTCTAACTTATTTCTAGACATACACTAACCTGTGAATCCAAAGAGACGCCAAGTAGAGAAACTGAATGTAACAAGAATAAACATTTGGGTGTGTTATAAGATTCTGGGCTTTAATAAAGTATTTGGGGCAAAAAGAAAAAAAAAAGTAAATTTGTTAATCTTAAGTAAAGCTTTCAAGTAAAAGTTGGGATCTGAAAGCACAAACTATATTACTGACAGGTCAGAAACAGTACACCAGATTTTGTTATCCTAGTTAAGCCAAAGCAAGATTTGCAGCTCAAAGCCAGCTAATTGAGGTGTGGCTTGTTGTATCAGCTATGGAAAAACCTGACCACTAAGGGGTTTATCTGGTCCAGCTGCAAACACATGGACAGATGTAGCAAGATAATTCAGGTATACTCACAACACCTGCAATTGTGAAACTGAAAACTGTCCCATCAGGAACATGATAAATGGCAAACGTAAAGATAGTAGGTGAGCTTGAGGTTAACTCCATCGTCACATAAATACTGTTACACATAAAATATACTCCTCCAAATTTCCCCCACTTGATAACAAAATTCTAGGCCATCACTTTCTAGTCTTAGACATGTGCTATATATAAATATACCTGAATGAAATTAATATCTAAAGTACAAGAACTAGCTTCTGAATTCTATATCCAGTTACTTAAATTTAGCCACATTGTTGCTATATCAAAATTTAAACAACAAATGCAGTAGCAACATTTGACTTCCATACACTTTCAGAGCTGTTTTGCTACACTTAACCCACTGGCTCCCTTCAGAACCACAGCAAAACTTTATCAGTCAGACAGCTGACAGCCAGGTCACCTCTGGGCCCTCCGACTGAAGCCAGCAGCAGTGATTATAGAGTTCAATAACATTTTGGTGCAGAAATCTGGGTCACCAGATAGAAAAGATGATGAGCAAAACTTTAAGTGCAGCACTGGACAGAGGAGATAGAGTAAAGAAAACTGAACTGTTTGAAGACAAGGAGTACTGTAAAATTGCTGCTGGACTAATCACACCACAGTGTTCTCATAAAGTATATTTCATTAAATGTTATGAACAGGTCTACACTGTGGAAAATCATATATGTGTTTATCTGAAAGGGACAGAGCCCTGGCACAGGCTGCTCAGAGAGGCCATTGAGTCTCCATCTCTGGAGATAGTCAAGACCTGCATGGATGTAATCCTGGACAACCTGCTATGGGTGATCCTGCTTTAACAGTGGGGTTGGGCTTGGGTGATCTCCAGAGGTCCCTTCCAGTCTCTATCCCTTTGTGAATTCCCTTTCACAAAACTACAATTTTTTATTTCTCTCAAAACATGTAAACCAAGTAACAAGACTTTTCAGAAAACTCAGCATCCAGGTTCAGGCTGAGATAATCCAAAGATTGACAGTCCTTGCTGATATAAATTCCAGTAAAAGATGGTAAACAACCAGTGGAAGTCAATGGTTGGTTCCTACAGCAGAAGGTAGTCTCCAGGAATGAAATCACACAAATGTCTGTGCTGGTATTGGGGATGCTCAGTGTTTTCAGATACAGACTGAAAGCAAGCTGAGGTGCCAAGCTTTTCTGACCACTTAGAGGAAAAAAAAAAAAAGTAAGAATCAATCACGAAACAATGCAGAATGCTGATAAAATGACAGATAATCACCACTGACAAGCAGAAGTACAAATGTGGGGGGAAACAACATACCCTATCGGTAGTTATTAATATAAGCAAACTGTAAGTTCACAACTTTCAGAAAAGGACCACACCACCACAGCACTCATTTTGTATTGAACAAATCCATGGTCTCTGCACATCAATGGTGTGTGTGTCATCTCAACCCCGCTTCTTAAAAAATGATACAGAAGAACTGAAAATCATTTGGAGATGGGAAACTTCAGATGGACAAAGGTAAGAGTTATGTTCTGTGCAATAAATCCCTACATAGAGCAAAACCATTTAATTCTCTTTCCAGAAAGACACTGTTGAGGAGAGGAATAACAAATGCCTACAAAAAAATGGCCTTCAAGGTCAAGATGACAAAAATTGATTCTTTACTCTGGCTTCCAAAATAAGGAGCAAGAGCTGAAACTAAACAGGAAACAGCTCCAAAACTAGATGAGGTGACTCATCATCCAACAAACAGTTGAGCTGTGAACTTCCTTGCTAATGGATGTTCAGAAAGGTAGAGGTTATGCCTAGATTTAAGGGAGGCCACATTCATGTAGAAAGTTGTCACATACATAGAAACTATGTCCAGCCTTGAAGTGCTTGATCAAAAATAGAGCTAGAAAGGTTTTAAGTAGTAGCATGGTACTTCAGCAGTTGTCTTACATCCATCATTGTAAACAGAAGAAGGGATTAAATGGACCTTCAGACTGCCCTGCCATGGTCACCCTGATGTCACACTGGATATAAAACTACAGGTATAACATCCTTGTGTATAATTCAAGGAAATTTAACAAACAAAAAGTGCTACATTTAATGTGGAACAGAATGGTGATCTGCACAGCTTGTTAAAACTTCAGCTGCAAAAAGGGTGTTGAAATGTTGCATCCTTGCCATGTATTTAAGAATTTTATATTACTCTATTACTTCACAGCAATTCTAAATGTACAATTTTAGAGCCTTTCATTTTAGAAGGTATTTTTTTTTTAAAGCTCAAATAGAAAGTTAATTTCGAAATTTACCTAAATTATTTTGACATGAAAGCTGGTGTAGGAAAAGACTACAGATTTTATTCTAATTTTTGTAAGCAACATCTGTCCAGCTCTCACCACACTCCTGTGTTCTGGTTTGGATTTTTTGGGGCG
>VXBZ01006334.1:149289-210330 GCA_013399135.1 Heliornis fulica | reverse complement strand
GGGGGGTTGTGTGCTGTTTATTTCAATTCTGTGCACAATAAGGTAAGATAAGCAAAATCCATCCACTATTATTAGACATTGTTCCCTCTCTCTGATGAAATGTAGCCTTCAGCCAAACCTTACAGACTATCCAGACAGGAAGCTACAGCTAGATGTTGGGGTGATGGGGGCTGGACAGGGTAGGTGAACCACAAGGTAAGCCTTTTCAGTGAACTTTCTGTGACCACGTCCTCCTGTACAGACTTCAGTTCTCAATTTTATGGCTAGCATGGATGGTCTTTATAAACTACTGCTGAAGGCAAAAGCTATTTTCAATAGAATCAAAGCAAAATAGGAGTAGATAAAACTCCCAACAAGTGAGGAGTTTGAGTTTTTCTGTTGTTTTTCTTTTATGAAGGTATATGTTTTGAGTGGAAGAATGCAGAAATATGTCTCCCCAAAACCTACACAAGGTATTAAGATGCAAAGAATTATATTCCATATGCCTATCCATGCCTCAAGCATTTCAGATTTTTAAAAATACAATACTATGTTCTGAAAGTAATTCTACAGAAGATGAACCAACTTTTCAATGTTGGTGTTTTTTCTTCCTCATTTTTGTTGCTATTTTCCTTACTTAACTCTATCAAGCATGCAACAGCTGGAAACATCACTTTACTGAGGAAGATGTGTCCTGAAAGCAGCTGGTAAATAAGCTGACTGCAGAGTCACAAGAGACTGATAGAAATAGTCACGTCAGCAAAGCAACCTCAGAGCTAGACAAGCACAAGATACATTCTTATTGCAAAGCTCATAATACAGAACATTTTCTTTGCATTACACACCAGGTCCTGCAGCAGTGACAGTACTGAGCCACATGCAGCTGCATCTTCCCTGCATTTTTTAAGCAGACTGTGCCTTAGGCAGCCTATGGAGCTGAAGAGAAGGGCAGTGTGCAGGACGATGACTGGAATCAGAGACCGTCTCAAGGTCTGGGAAAAGCGTAAGTGGACATCTCTTGTCAGGAAAGGACAAGAACTGCTACTGTGTGCAGTGGTAAAGCACTGCTGGCTAGCTTGTGCCCTGGTTACACGCTGCTCCCTGCTCCATTCCCACCTTTGTGTATACACCTACGCTCCATGTAGGAACAATGGAGCTCCCAGTGCAACAGCCTAAACATCCCAAATTGTTATGATAGGTAGGCTGAGATACTCAATATGCTCCACATGCAAATTCTAGTTCTCTCCTCTCAGGGAAAAAAAAAAGAAAAAAAAAAAGAAAAAAGGCAAGACATAACAATGCCTTTAAGAAACCATCTGATCATTAGGGGTGAAGCACTCACTAGCTCTGGTACTTACTGGCATTCTCGGGTGCACATCCTTTCTGTGGCAGATTTATTGATCTTTTTAACCTCAATTCATGTGAGAATGGTCAAGTGGAACTGGCTCTCCAACATAAATACTCTCACAGCTGTAGCTTACAAGAAGCAGGAAAACCCAAGTCAGGCTTTCAGACACCCTCAAAGAGATATGATCTGTGCATTTCATTTATGAGTGATTTGTTTTCTGTAAACTGGAAACTTTAAATTTAGTACAGGCAACATTTGCCTACGGATCATTTGTTACAACTATGTATTTTGAAAGGACCCATCTACCTGAAGCATCTGAATTGTCTGTAAATGCCCTAAATAACATTATGATAATATTAAATGTTTATGCAACAAAAATAAATCAGTATTTATGCTCAAAATAACTTATACACTTATTGCAAGCTTTCAAAAGAGTGTAACATGACCAAACTTGTTTTGTTTAACTTAATCCACACTAGTGTAGCTTCTGGAGGTAAGTGTTTCAATGTGTAAACTACAGACCGCTAAACAGACAGGTAAAAGCTCTAGACATGGGCATTAGCCTCCTTTATACAATTCTGTGATTCCATTAAAAAAATAATAGGAAAGAATACTGAAACATGCTAATATTCAACAGTGACCACAGCACATTCAGGCTGTAGGTACATAAATATTTTATACAGGTTATCTTTTCCTTCCCTCTTACTGTAGGTGTACAGAATTAAAAAAGATGCTTTTATGAGGAATATAAACCAGCAACTGCTAGGTTTGCATGCTTGTCTAAATGTAAATGTAATAGCGTGAAACTATTACAGTTCTCACACGTTCAAAGCCATTTGAAAAACCATCCCAACTGGCAAATCAATCACTGTAGTATTAATGTGTCATGTATGATGTCTTTGAAAAAATAAATGTATCAAAAAACCTTAAATTACTCAGCTTTATTGTTCATAACTTTTATTACAGGTAATAGGTTTCAAAGCTATTTCTAAGTATGAATGTAAAGCTGTTTTGGGAAAATCAAGACAACAAAGAGCCTCTGTATCTAAAGTTAATGGAGTTAATACAAACCATGCATTTCAATACATATAACAAAAACTAGAAACACTAAGACAGGTAGGTTAATCCACTACTACTATATCCTGTGGCCCCTGCTCATTAACTCACCTTGAATTCATTCAAGTATGCCAAAACTAAGCAGATATTTAATAGTGTCCAAAGCTGAAAAACCCTTTTTCCATTTGAAAACCACACACACTCCATCAGAGTGAAAAACGACTTTTCCAGCTATTTGGTTAGTCACACAACATACAGAAAAAATATCAAAACTGGGAAATATAGTTACCAAAATAATGGTTTTATTTGCTAACTGTATATAAATAAATATGAAGCATAATTTATCAACACATTTTCTATCCAAATAGAATATTTAAATCAAACTGTTATTCAAAGTCTTTGACAAATCCAGAAGCAGAAAGTCAACAGAATATTTCATTCTATACATTTATATCAATAGAATGGCTTCCTTAGAACATGTTTGCTGCGTAAATGCTGTGGAGAATAGAATAAAACTACTGCACAAAGTTAAGATTCTCCTGATGAAAGATATTAGACCTTCCTAAATAAAAGGAGTAAATTCGTAAAGTCAGAATGCAATTCTTTATAAATGTAAAAAAAAATCTACAAAACCATCCAGTACCCAAACTTCTGAAATCTTGCAAGACTGACCTACTTAAGAGATCCCTGAACACAAACTGGGAGATGCTCTATGGCTTTCAGGCTAAAACCCATCCTTCTCTATCTGCCCATTTGCAGTGCATCACCTCTACGTTTTCCTGACTCCATGATTCCTTTTGTCACAACTAACATAGATGGGCAAACCACCCTAGAAATGAAGATGACAACTGACTCTGGCTGCTGGCCAGAGGTGCTGACCAGTCATATGCTGCTAAAAAGGCAGATGTGACTGCTCCATCCCCAACTTGCTCACATACACCACATCATCTTCACAGACTAGAAAGAGCATCATTATTATTTAGATAGTGATTTAGAAGTTAGACTTGTTTGTTTTTAACTATACCAGAGTGAAATTTGCCCTCCTTGGTAAAAATAGTGACAACTATCTCTACTGTTGAAAGCAGCATTGAAAAATTTTCTTGACTTGGTGAACCACCCTAATTGAGCACTACACATTTACACTACTTAGAAACACCGCATTTGCTGAGAATAGGAAGACTACTAGAAATCTACTTACTGTTCAGTGTTTTCCCCATTACTAACTGGTAATATTGCTTATTTTGACACACATATTTGGGTGAATGGATACAGGAAGATACAGAGCTTTGCCTCACTCTCATTTTTTACTCAATAATCGTTACTGGACAGCTATAATGATTAGCTTTAATATTGTAATTCAGTGTACTTGAAACACTAACTTCCAGCACTCTCATCCTTACATCTCATTTCTTTTGATCCAAATACACACTTGAAGACTAGTATTAGATATGGTAAATACATTTCTGAACTGCAATTATACCCAACTCAGTACCAAACCCAGGAACTAAGTCTGTTAAAAAGTTTCAACACATTAAAAGCAAAAATTGACATAAACTTACTGCAGCAGATGACCTGCATAAAAAGAAAATAATTGTATGAAGACCTCAAAGAAGAAAATTAACAAAATTACCCTATCTTCATATTAGATGAGTCTGTCACAGAGAAGATACTCAAGGATTTAAGATGTGACCACACAGTAAGAGTACATGCTATCAACCCAACAACTATTCCTAAAGGATTCTCTTCTGAAGATAAAAGAATGAACTAATGGTATTGGAAAAAAAATTCACAAGGCTTAGAGGGTTACAAAATTAATAACAAAGTCAGAGTCTTCTTACATGTATTACTGAAAAAAAAAAAAACCCTCTGAGCATCTTTGTGGCTTGTCAGATTATACAGCTACTTCTGGAAGACTTATATATAAATATGGCCATACGTAACAGGAGGAGTTTTTCAGTACAGAGATGATAAAAACTTTTTTGGATAATCCTAAATAACTTTATTTTTCAGTTGTTTGAACTGTCCTTTCCTTCTTTCTTTCTGTGAACTAAATGTGAATTAAAACTCTCAAGCTGAGGAGTGAATTTGGCACACTGCGCACAATGAATTAAAGCCAACTCACACTATTTCAGTCAGATGAACCTTAAAACTTTACAGACAACACTAAATGTCAAATTATAACATGCAAATTTCAAGTCCCTGCTGGGGAATATAAAGCTTATTGATATAATCTCTTGTTACATGACAGTAACTTTCTGAACAACAAATGACATGGAAGACAGTAGAATTAAGAGTAGGTTTGTTGAACTAACAACCTGACCAGCATCACCCACAACTTATTTTTTGAGATGGTCCCTTTTGCTGTATACAAAAGCTGAAAATACTTAAAATTAAGCTTGACTAGTAAATGTAAGAATGATCAATTAGTTATGCTTAGATTTGTCAAATATTCTTCTCATATTTAAACATCAAAGTACTGGATCAAAGTGATTCTTCAAGCACTAGAAATTTTAGATGATGTCCTATAAGATAGAGGATACTATTCCCAACTTAAACCAAACTTCTGCACGAAGGCAGAGTCTTGTAACTAAAGCTACACAGCAAGTTTAAGGACACAACAAAAAACCCCAAAACAAATCACCAAAAGCCTCAACCAAACCAAATACCCCTCCCCTTTTTTAAAATATTGGAATTTTATTGATGAGATTCTTAAAATTCTTATTTACCATTTTACCATAAGCTTTTGAGAACTTTTTCAGAGTGGAATAATAATGGAATAGATTTTTTTAAGCTTATCTAAGATAACTGCCCAGTGAGACTTTTACATTATATTATAGCTATAATAAAAAAGATATCATCATCATAATTTTTTTAAAAAACACTACATCGTGTGTGCCCAAGGTGAAAAAAAGAGTAATTTGTAAACTAGCTGATTTCTAGACTATGAAATCCAGACTTCACCTAACACCATGCCCATACTTTTTATGTAATATAATTTGTGCACAAGAAAACATTTGAACAGGACAAAACCTTCGTGTACTCATTAGTAAGATTTTAAAATGCCTTCCCATCAGTTACACTAAGTCACACAGAACCTAACACTGAAGGTTATGCAACAGCAATTCCCTGCACCCCGATATGGAAAAAGAATGGCTATACTATTTCACTATGCATTAAAGATTTATCTTGCCATACCTTTGTACACTAAGTAACTTAGCTTAAATGCTACTTTGTTCATCATTCTTTCAAGGGGAAAAAGTATGTGCCTGCAGGAAAACACAGTTTTACTGTATGTCCCTTATGTGGGAGAAGAATTTCCTTACGAAACGGCATTTTTATTTTCAGTTTACCTCACGGAAACCTTTCAATGGCCTAAATTCTGAGTATCTGGTTCAGATATTTATCCTACGTTTCCTGGAGGGCTTCTGGATTTAACACTGCTGACACAAGCTCCTGGAGGAAGAAAATCTCCAATACGGACATGCAAGTCAACACCTATGTCTCTATCATCTCAAGCATCCACCTCTTTAAGGTTTACCTTGCACTCCTAAGCAGCTGTTTTCCCAATACGAGGGCTCTGCTTTATTTTGCTTTGAAGCCTGGCTGTTTACCCCAGAAGTATGCATACCAATTTTATGGAAGATGACACATTCAACTGGCAACTTTTTAAGTAAGAACTGTTGTTTCCAACTACAAAAATCAGAACATTTCCCTTATACACTGAGTTCAATTCCAGTATGTGGGATACATAGCTCCCTTGGGAAAGGCACAACTGGGGAAACAGGTAGAAACCTCTTTCTTTCAGATAAGGATAACACAGCTCACATAGAAACCAGATTACATTTGCAATGCTTGCTTAAGAGAACCTGTTTACATCTTTATTGAAACAACAGGAAGAAGCAAAATTAAACCTGTCTTCAAATTTCAGGCTTCTAGGAAAGGTTTTCTAAGTAATGAATAAGTGGCATTTCTTCCCCCTTGATACCCTAAAGATTAGCAGCTGTCTTGCAAACTGCTGTATATAACCCAAGGCATATTGCAAGTCCAGCAATAAGTCAGGCACTCAAGAAATCCATAATTAAACACAGAACTGAAAAGTCTGTTTAAAATTATTTTACTATTTGGAGAAAACGTAGCAGAAATAGGACCACCACCCCCAATTTTCAAAGATTACCAACCTTGCCTGTCTTGCTACCAGAATACTCTGCACTACGCTCATTTTTTTCTCATTCTCACAATCCTTCCCCTATAGTCAATGGGGAATCCTGCAGAAAAAAGTAAAGCCTATATTAGAGATACAGAATCTATACTACCCAGACATATGCATACATGTATAGCATGGGTATACAATAATCTTGGTATTAATTAGTTTAGTGATTAATTAGTATATGTAGTGCTCCTTTCTTTTGCATTTCTTTTCAAAATTACTTAAAGCATTTATGCCAAATTCTGCTTCAAGAAAAAACAATGAAAGATTTTGACTACAATTCCAGTAAATGTCAGTATTTTCCAGCGCTTTGTTTTAAGCTCAAAGTCATATCCTAAAACCTCATTCTGCCTGGAATGAAGAGATGTCTAATACTCCTTAGAAACCACAAATCTGCTAAATGCCAACCCTGCCACTCTTAGAGCTAGCTGTAATTACTGAGACAAGACAAAATCTTTTAACTATTCTACACAAAATATCCCATTGGAATGATAGGAATATTTTCAGAAGTGACCAGAAGAGAGAATGGTTTATATTCTGCAATCTCCCAAAGTAACCTATGTGCTTTAACTAAAAAGTAAAAAAAAAAAAAAAATCACAGTCCAATCACTAAAGAAACCAACCTTTTAAAGTTTTTCATTTTTTCCTTAATTTTCTAATTGCCTAGGTAGCTATACACATAGTTTTCATGAGAACTTGGAAACTAGTAAAAAACTGAGGAACAAAAGGAATAAACTGGCAGGAAAAATAATAAAATTGAGAGACTGGACTTTTAATAATTCAGCAAATGTTTGTCACTGGAAAACACAACCTTTTTACAATGCATCACAGTCAGCTAAGCTTCCCTCACTGTAATTAAAAAAAAATAAAAAATACTTCTGCATGTCCTTAGGTAAAGATTCAAGGATCTAAAACTTCAGGAAAGGAGACTGAGGTTTCAAGAAGGCTTCAATCTCAAAATCCTCTGAAGATACCAAGGTACTAATTGGTACCAAAGCTGCATATGAGATTGTTCTGCTCCAGAAATACATCTTCAGATTATTACAGAATTGTTCTGTACCTAACAAAGCCCTTAGTGAGTAAAGGTGAGGGGGTATATAAGTAAGGGTAAATGCACCCTAATTTTGCTGCTTTAGGAAACAAGGATCTTATTCACTCCTTGCTATCTGGGCATTACCTACTACATGGGGAAGTGCACCTAACTCCTCAATTTCTTCAGGACAGCAGACCTGTCCCTAGGGTCTCTAATTCTTCCTTTTAAGTAGTGTTTCAGGAAGTAATTTTACCTTTACTCCTAAGACATAATCATATCTTTTCACTACAACTGTCTGCAGAAGGAAACTAATCCGCTGTCCTGTCAATGATCTTGCTAATGCATTATAAAAAAGTAATGCATTAAAAAAATAATTAAAAAAAAATTATGCTCATAGCTTAAATGTCTTTCAGATTCAAATAATTGTATACCTTTGGTATTTGATTTTCTTAACACACATTTTTAATAAATAATATACAACTAGGTAAATCCTCTTCATGGAAAGAAAAACTTTTTCAAGGCAAAAGAAACTTTCCAAACCAAACGTTGGTTTGCCAATGGACCAACTCACAGTGTTCTTTCTCCTCATGTTGGCGCTGAAAAACATTAATTCTTCTGGTCACTTTGTACCCATATTTCTAACCTTTATCACAGTGTGATGAATACCTGCCAGTGTTTTGCAAAATGAAGCCAGGAATTTTTTACAAGCAAGGCTCTACCTATCAGAACCTGCAACATTACTTACTTTTGCATCCCTCCATCAGCAAAGAAACATTGACATTTCTGATTAGAAAGCAACTACAAAGCAAAGTGATATTTCCCTAAAAGAGTAAAAAATGGCCAGGTCACATTATTACCCTGTTTAGAAATTGAATTTCTACTTTGTCAATTAGCACATTAACTGACAGGGTTTAAACTGGCTATTGCTACTCACCATGATTTCTGAGTGACAGCCACAGCCCCACTGTTTCACTGTTTTTTGTTTGTTTTATCAGAGACCACCTACTGCACAAAATCACATCACTTTACAAAGATTTTTTTCATTATATTTAATTTGTGATTACTATTTTACCCTCATCTGAGGAACTTCTATATAATTTATTCCCTTTCAGTGAAGTAGTACTTGATCCCTGCCCTACATCTCTCTTGAAATCCGTGAACCACAACCCCGACTGGTACAAGTAAGAAGAGCTCTGCTGAGCTTAACAAAAAAAAAATCTCCTTGGTGGTGCTTACAATATATATTTTTAAATTACGGTAAGAAAATTCCTGCAAATGGCTTAATAAAAATGAAAGAAAATTAAAAACACTGCAGTACTAAATGTCAAAGTGCATGAAGGAAAATGAAGTAGTAGGCAGCTAATTGAATTTGTTATTACCTTACAGGAAAGGAAGAGTTTCTGGTTATTTGCTCTGGTGCAGTTACACTGAGGTAGTATTACAATGAACCTTATAGCTAAACTCAACTTTCTTTCAGTATAAAAACAAGAACTCCCTTCCCCAAACAGTAATGTTACACCTTCCATAATGATAAATAAACACAAGGTACTCAAGTGCTCGACAGTGAACACTGCTCAACCTATCTGCAATCCTAGATAAGGTGGAGAGAGAAGGGTAACAATCTCCTGAAACTGATTTCTCATGAAGGATCAAACACAGCTTCCTATCCAAAGCCTCAAGATTCAGCAAAATAAGCACTACTCAGCTAGTCTTTTCAGGCTTCCAGTTTCTGCTCAGCAAAACCAACAGAGCACTGTATATTCAGATACTGAGGCAAGTCAGAGCAAATAATTCCAGGTGTGTAAGGACATTGTTAGCCAGCTCTGTGCTTCAGCTGAGCACACATCAAAAGGCCAAACGTCCTATGAACCTGATTCAGCAGAATTCCCTTCTGTGCATGCAATCTATGCCTTCTTCAACTTCAGCTCAAGAGTCTGGTACTTCCCAAATATTTTCAGAATTGGAATGGTTTTCCACTTCTTTCCCCAAAGGAGATATCTGTGAAGTCCTCGGCATTGTTACCATCGCTGTATTGCAGCTACATCAAACACTAAATGTAGTCCCAATGCCACTTTAAGGACAAGTTATCCACCAAACAGGGATATCATGTCTAATTGTGGATACAAACTCCAGAAGCATGAGCCCAAATACTACTGCCATTTATAGCATCAAAATATACAGTAGTATCCACTATTGCAGTAGTATATTTGGCATTTTTTTTCCAATTTAAGGTTCATATATTCATTTTAGATCTACTTTATACACCACTGAATAATTTGGGAGCAAACCTTACACATAAATACATACAGAGGTCATATCTTGAAAGAAGAATCAATATGACTCTTATTGGTGATACATGGAATACTTATGAAAAGGAGTATCTGCAGAGACCTGTACATATACAAAAGGTCAATGTTCTGCTACAACGAGGATCAGAAAAAGGCTTGAGAAAGGCATTCAAATCTAAGCAAAGAGGGGAAGTGAAGAGAGAAAGATGACATTACTTTCAAGACCAGAATATCTTTACAGCCAGCTGGTTAGAGGCTTTGATGGCCCTACATAATCGTTAACATGAAAAGCTCTACAAGACAAAAATTTTGCTAAACTTTCAAGTTCAAGTTTGTAGAATACTTAGGCAGGCTAGAGCTTAAAATATTTCATGACTGTGGTAGTACATAGGCTCTATTTCTTGATAAGCTTGTTTCAGATGAAAAATAATATCTAAAACTGGAATAGAACCACATTTAAACGTAAAAATATAGGATGACTACGTGTGTTGTGTCTGCACGATACACCGTCAAGCTGTGTATCAAAAAAAGACGCAGAGAACAAGGAATGACTAAACAGTATATGCAAACTGAAGACATACTTTTTTTCCTAATAGCTTTTAATAGGTATACCCATTCATTTTGAGATGGTGTGTCCACAGCAAGAGCTAAATTTCTGGAGCATAAAACTTACGTAAAAATCCACTTAAAGATGCTACAGGGATTTATGGCAAGTAAAGTGTGTCTGATGACATGAACGTTTTGCAAAACCATGCTTTGTTTTGGTTTTTTACATCAAAGCTAAAATTAATACTACAGATGCATACAAATATTGTTAGAGAATACTGCTGTTATGCTAATAAGAGCAATTTGAAACTCTGCACAAGCAGCAGGAATAGGCAGTTAAACTTATTAACAAAATGCATTGTCAACAAAATGTGGAAATTATTTGATTTGTATAACAAATATTGCTAACTACATGCTCTTACTTTTCTCACGTGGCATAAGCAAAGTGTTCACAGTGCAGTTGTCAAAAATTTCAAGTCATATACTGTTTTGGGATTGTGTGGAAAGGTTTTGATGCGTGGAAAGGTTTCAGTAGAGGTGTGGGGGGGCATAGGTCAACCCACCACATACAGCTTCACCTATGACTCAGAAACTGTAACAAAATTAATTCCTGAAGAGACTGTGGAGATGATGTACAGTTAGTAAAAGAGATTGGCAAAACAGTGCCTGTTAAATACTACAAAAGTCTTGGTTTTATGGAACACTCCTGCACATTGGATAAGTTCAAGCATGTTGCCTATCACATCATGGATCCCTGTAGTTCTTTCCTCGCTGTAACCAACTGCCAGATGAATCTCTAAAAGAAATCCAGGTTCTTGTTATTCACAATGTAAAATAAAATAAAAATCTCCACAATAACTGGCAAGGCTAAACCTATGAGAAACTAACTCCCCAAGGCAAGTAAGTCATAGCTGACTTATTTTTTACCAGCACAGAATAAGCTAATCATATCTAAAATGAAATCCAAGGTCCATCAGAATTGCTGTTTTCAGCAGACGAATGTGCTCACCTCCACGGCCTGGACAGCTGCCTGAGAGACATGCTGAATCTTGATCAGCATCAACATACAGAAGCCTGATTTGAATCCATTACAAAATGAAAAGCTTTAACATAACATGGCAGTATTCTTGCCACATAGGTCATCACAGAAATACAATAAAATTACATTTCAGAAGGACAATACAAAGTCTATAAAACTGTATGCATTTGCATGTATGTCTTAACAAACCTTCTCAAACAAGTGTTTTAACTTTGAGTTGGTGTGTTCAGGAAAATTACAGTAGGGTACTTTTGACTCTACTCTTGGAATTTGAGTCAGGGAAGCCTCACTCAGTACTTTACATCTGAGTCAGAACGTGACCACACGGGCCCGTGTCCCAGTGAACAACCACTCCGGCTCATGCCTCCAGCAACTGTGTGATTCTCTTCATCTAGTCCCCTGTGAAGCAGGCTAACTTTCCTTAATTCACACTCAGCAATTTCAAGGTAACTTGGGAGTTTTGACACAGTTCTCCACAGCATCTCAATAATCACAACATCCAAATGAGGAGGTTCAAATGAGAATCAAATTGTATTCACATTCTTATCATAAAGATAACCATCGTCTCCTCTGTTCCTCTGCTACTTTTCATTTTCATATGCACCTCACTTCTGGGTTTTAGCTACTACCAGCAACACAGCTGCCAAAAACACTCATGATTCTTCTGGAGGTTATTATGTCTTCATTGCAGATACGCAAATGAGTTGATACAATTTGTTCCCTCAACTTTTTCTGAAGCCGAACTTGACAGTCTCAAAAGGACTGGGAGAAAAGCAATGAAGCTGTAGTCAGTGTAAAGACCCGAAACCAGAAAGGGAGATGACATTAAGCCTATGGACACTGAACAGTAATCGGGACCAACAGCTGTAGCTCATCAGCTCAAACCCCACACACTCCCAACCCAACGTGATGGTAAGTCCTCTGACAGTCACAATTACACAAAATGTAGAGGGGAATGAGGTTTGCTTCCCGCAACTTGAATGACATGCAGGCACTGGAAAAACTAACACATTGAAATACATCAGCATAAGAATCATCCCACTGTCCAATCACAGTCACAAATCACAGAGGCCATGGTGCTATGATGAAGTTCAGTAACTCAAACTGAAGGGACGAGATGTCAGCTAGTCAAAGAAAGAAAACAGAACAGGCAAGTGCTGGCGCAGTTGTTAATGAAGCTGAGTGTTGATCCCTCCCTTAAGTAAGCAGAGGAAATCAATATAACTGAATTCAGTAGCTGATTTGTGAGCTCACAGCAATGAATTTGGTTGTGCTAGGGGCTTTCACATGGGGGATTACTGGAATTAGAACAGAAACCTTTCATTCATGAGATAAGTGGATAAATGTTGAAATTATAACAGAAACCTTCAAGGTTGAGACCTAATAGTATGTCTGGAAGGAGCCCTTATCTTTTACAGTGGGAAGGAATTCTAAATTAAAATGTGATTCTATAGTTTACGTGGCTCAAACCTAGCACCAAAGAGAATTGATTCCTCTTTGTACTGGTAGTAATTCATCTCAGTGCCACAGGATAAAGCCCAAACAGCCCTTCTACAGATTAAAGCACTGCGAGCCAGGCTGACTAAAATGCATCATCTCCAACTTAAAGTCCACACCTCAGGCTCTGATGAGAGGGTAGATTCTTGCAGAGGATTTTCTCTTGAACTTTGACAGCATTTGTGCATGGCTGAAAATACAAGGCATCTAACCTATTATTTCTTCTTCTGAATTGTTTATTTGCACTGGAAAAGAGGCCGGCACCTACCCAGCAGAGGCAAATTACCAGGCGCCAACAGATACAATACTACACAGATACAAAACAAACTGGCACACAGCCCAGAACCCTGAGAAAAAATAACAGTTTTAAGTCTAAAACCCAGAGAAGACCACACCGGGGTTTTGCGCCAAAGAATGGCAACAGGAAGCTAACTCTTGTGGAGCCTTGAAATTCTCTATTTGCCAAATGAAACTGGCAGTAGGGTTCAGCTTACATATTTATAGCAATTTATTAAAATTTCGCTACAAAATAATGGATGTAAATTTTGAGGCCCTCATGCTTTTCTATAAACCAGGTTGAAGCTCAGACCCTTGTAAATGATGTCATTGGAATCTCTTATGAGTCTCTTGGTGTGTAACACCAGCTGAAAGATGGTGCAGAGGTATTAAAGGGATTTAAGTAAGCATCTGACCCTCAGACTTTGCCCTTGCTCTCCATCATGGACAGTTTAGACAGTTTACTAATGTTTGTGAGGGAATACAGATGGGTGATCTGATAAAATGTGGCATACATTAGTCAGCTATTGAGATAGAAACACATACTATGCATGTGTGTAACACAAGAGTAACAGAATTTCCTAAGGGCATCACTGCTTCCAGCTTCAGTGATGTTTGGAAATCACAATTCTCTTTCCATAAGAGAAAATAAGCACAGAATCACGTACAAGTTTTTCCTGCAGAATATACATATTAGCTGTGTGGTATACAGAAATATAAAACCCAGAACTTGATTCAAAAACAGATTAAGATGACTTAAACTTCAGCAAAAGAAATCACTCAAATGATTTTCTCTCAATTTCATGTATTTGACCTCTTTTCATAGTACACCCAACCAAGAAATCCGTCTCCTAACAAATGTGTCCAGATATCAAGTACAGGGTTATAACTGACACCTTAAGTCCATTTTCAATGCACATTTTACACAATGACATTATGTCATACAGTGCAAAGCCTAAATGAATACACAAAAGTTAGTTCTGGGGAGAAAGAAAGAAAGAAAGAAAAGATCTTGCTGTATACACATAACAGATTTATTTTTTTATTTTGTGAACACCACCATGGTCAGATTAAGATCATCACAATTGCCAGAGTCATCACATATCAAGTGATAACATGAAAAGTCTGAGTTCATACCCAGTGAAGCACTCACGACTTCATCTTTAGACGAATGGAAAGGATGTGAAAATAGCTAGATCTGCTACATACCTGGAAAAACTGGGAGAGATTTGAGGATTTAGACTGTCACCTGCTGTCCCTGGAATACAGAAATACACTCACTGACCCTAAATTAAATCCTACAACTTGAGGCAAGCTAAGCAAAATGCTAACTTTAATGAACTTCACACTAAATGTTTTTAAATATAACATGTGGCGATGCCTCTGCCACAAACAAAATACTCTAATACAAGCAAGACCAAAATAAAAATCACAATTTGAAACTATAAATTCACTTTCAGAAGCTGATATGTACCGTTCACAAAAATCTAATTAAAAGAGAAAATATGACTGCCATTGCCACACAGTATAACTCACCTTTTAAAAGAATTATTTCCAATGCCTTTAAATGGATGCCCTGATTAATGAACAAATAAATTAATAAACTACACTGTTACTAAAGGAAGAGATGTGCAGCCTCCTTAACTGAACGCAGTCTTTTCAAAGGTTGCCATCACAGCACTTGTCAAATGCAGCTGTCTTTCCAGGGCAAGTGCAAGAAAGTGAACACTGCAACAGGCAGAAGCTGTATTTCCCAGGAAACTGTTGCTCCTTCATGAGTTCCATCTGATCAAATACCTCCAAATCGTGTGTGATGGAACTGAGCAGCAAGGCGGGTATTTCATATTAACTTGCTCTTTGATCTTTCAAAAAAGACCAGGTAGGATGTGGCAATTACTATCTGTAAGATAGGGATTCTCATCCTTTCATCTTTTCAGTGATTATTATGCCTAATACTGATTTTTATATTGTATTCAGTTGCTCTGGACATTCTCTGCATGAGTGGAAATTTATATTTGCCTCTGTTGACTCAGAGATCTAACTTTTTTGGTATGTGATCAATTTAGAATCATATGTCTTTAAAAAAGTAATAAAAAATAATTCAACAACAAAAATAACTACAGGGCTTTGGCAAAGTGGCAAGAAATTATGAACCTGCGCCCTTCTTCAATCCCTGACTACTGCTCCTCCTGCTTTTTCTTCCACCATACAAAGAAATTAATCTTATCAAGTAAAAAAAGTGTTATGATTTCTTAAAATACCTTACCCTGAAGGGATGAGGTTGGACATGGTGAGAAAATATCCTCTTATGCAAAATAATATATTTATTATAAACCCAACATAAACGGGCAGCTGTATAGGGCTCTCAAAACATCCTCTTTTCAATGTAAACAGCATCAGGGGGCTGGACTCTGCTGCCATAACAAAACTCTCCAATGCTCTGATGTACAATACCGTCAAGACTCTAAGGCAGCTTCAGATTCAATTCATTAACTAAACATACAACTACCTTTAAGCATAAAAAGTATTTTCCGTGATGTGAGACAAGTCATGTGTAGAAACTAAATTAAATTCATTTAATGCAACTTCCATTTTCCTTCAGTACTTATTCTGTAAACGAGACATGATCTCATACACTGTACTGAGGCATCTTTGGTAGGCTTAATTATTTCTGGATTAGAGAACTGAAATTTTGAAAATTCATTTTTGATTATGAATAGTTCAAACTAATAAAATACCATCTGTTCTCACAGTTACTAGTATTTCTTTCTTTGTAAAGTAAAGGAGAAATAATAAGAGGTTAAACTAGCAACAAGGACTAGTTTTCCTTAGGAGCTAGAGAAGGAAACGAAACCCAGGAGTACTATGTACTTATCACTAGTCAATGCCTCTGCTAAAAGAATAACAAGGGAAAAAATATCAAAGTACATTTAAATGACTTTTCCTCAAATTAGATAAACATACTGCAATCTCTCCCAAAACACAGTGATAAAAAATAGGTTGGTTTTTTTCCAACATACTTAACAGAATTGCATCCCACTTGTACTCAACCCACAAATATAATGCTGTTCTATGTGCAAAAATATGGCAAAAATAACAGCAGCATACAACAAATGTTTGATCTCATACTTTTCTCTCAGTTTATACTATACATAGATATGCCTATGAATGTGATATACATGCTCAGAAAACTGTATTATGTCACATATCCTACATCAAGCAATACTGAACATAAAAATGTAACTGTAATACAGTCTTTACATTTATGTTCAAAGGGGAGTTGGTTTGATTTTAAAGTATTGTCATCTTTTACAGTGCTGCACCTATCAAGAGCAGAAGAATCCTGTACCTCACTCCTGGTGCTCACTTGCCCATTTTCCCAAGCAAAACTTTGCATCACCAATTTGTTCATGAGAACCTGAACCTATTCATAATATTTTTTATTGAAAACAGCTAAACAAGACTCCCCTCCATTAAGTTTTTGATTTTAAATTATGCAAATTACTTATCAATACAAATTGTGTCCCTCTTGGCTATTAACAATAGTTTCCCACAACGAAGAAGCTTATCCATGATTCTTTTGACCTAAAAATCATAGATTAAATAACTAGCTGCTAAACATCAGTCTAGATGCTATGCATTTACCTTACTAATTGACAAAGGCCTGGATTAGAGATTGAAAATGCAGTGGCCAAATCCAATGTTATCCTCTCAGGGCATTTGCTTTTTAAATCAGATTACCTGATGTTTATCTAAAGAAAAAGAATTGATACTAATCTATTAGAAGGCTTATTTTATATTTTCTTGTGAGATTCAGGTAGGGCTGTTAAGTAAACAGAATTGGGAAATATCAAAGCAGTAAGAATTTGGAATCACTAACTGAAATAAATAAATAACACCACACCACACCCCACCCCCAATTTACAAGGAAGAATGATTTGATTTTACAAACATAACTATAGGTCAGTAGGAAAAGTACAGTCTAATTCTTAAAACTGCCCTTCCCTCAAATTCTCAAGTCTCCTTAAGCAATAGGGGAGCTTATTTGCCTAGATAAGAGCAGAGCAGTCCGTATAGGTTGCAGAGAAATCACAGCCCATAGAGATTCTTTTGCCAAGGAACAGCTACAAACTGTTCCAGTCACCTCAGAAATCTTCCTTCATTTCTTTACTGCAACAAATGACTTCTCCAAGTTCCAGCCATACTCCACATAATGAAGATGGGATCAAGCCTATTCTCATAGCAACCTCCCTCTCCCAGAGTGGAACCTGATGTGTGATTTCTTGCTGTTTCAGAGGGCAGAACCAGCTCTGCTATGTACTGATGGAAAGACAGAACCGAGTCCTGCTGTTAGAACCACGGCACGCTCTGGCCCCGAGTGGTGAGAACGTTCTGCCAACACACATGCACTAAGAGACTGTCTATGACCTGAAACCAGCTATTGTAATCTCACCCTCTTTATGAAGAAAATAAAGGCTTTTTGAAACTTTTAGCTGACAGTGAAAGTTCCATTATTTTCATATACAAACAATGAACTAATCAACTCCAAACAAAAGGATGAACTTGCCCTCTGCTCTAACATGCTCTTCTTACCTCTCCCACTCTTCATCCCCCAACTTTTCTCTATGTTAAGCTTTCCTTACCTCAGTTAGGGAAGAATGTATCAATGCTACATCTGAAGAGAGGTTCAACCCATATCTTTACTGGTATTTACATTATGTATGAACACCTGATAGCTACATCACTGGTTAAGATAAAATCTGACAAATTAGAACAAAAAAGGATCTAAAATATTTATCCATAAAAATATATCAAATACCCAGACTCCCGGTATCTTAACTAAGTTGATACGCAATTTCTACCTACAACTCTTTTCCCAGGGAAGCAGGAAATTCATCCTTTTGGAAAGTTCAGTGTATCCATGAGCTCACAAAGATAACTCACAAGGGACTGAGATTTTATTAGCAGCTGTTGAAGTACTTATGCAACCAACTGAACACATTTAACTTACTGAAGTGTTCTCTAACTGGAGATTGAATTCTTGTCCCTCTATTCAATGCATCCAATTCACCACAGTTGACCTCATTTATCAAGATTAATGAAAAAAGGTAAACTTCCCCACATCATGTGTATATGTTTGTTCATTACTAGCGTATTGAGCCTTCAAAATCATCTGTCAAGGCTAGATGATGAAAAGCACTGTACATGGGACACAAGAAGGTTGAGATGAGAAGTCACATAATATTTACCAGTATTTTGTGTTGTAAGACAATTGTTTCTCTAACGTTTTCTGTAGCAGCTCTAAAACAGCACATCAACAGATGTGTAAAATCCAATGTGTTGTTGCAACAGAATGTATAATTTTCACTAGAATAATATCAGTTTTGAGCTCAATATTTTACATGGGATTTGTTGTTTGTGGGTTTTTTTTATTTTTCAGTTTATATTTGGAATTTTTTTTTTTTTTTTTTGTTATAGAGAACAGCTTTGGAACTGGGCAAAGCAGCATGCCTATTTCACAGAGACAAATCTTTCTTGCCTCTATCCAACCAAGAATTGAAGTTGCAAATTGAGGGGTGTGATCCTGCAGTATCCACAGGTGCAAATGCAGAGCACATCCCATGCTCTGCCTCCCTGTTCCCTGCTTTCTTCAGGCAATGCTGCTATCCCCAGTGGAATCTGTGCCTTGATCTTTACAGTACAGTGCTGGCATTATTCTAAGTACAAATAATGAAAGTTACAAAGACAGTTATTTTGTATACAGATACAAAGCTAAAAGAACACCAAATATAAAAGGAAATTATTTTTAAGTATTTCAAATTCAGTTTCTAAAAGTCTCTTTCAGTACAACTCAACATCCTGATCCTTCTCAAATACATTATTCCTACCACAACAAAAAAAATAAGCTACATGGCAAATAAACAATAATACTTTTACAGTGCCTTTTATTAATTTGTTGACAATATCCACACAAAAATTAAAAAATAAATAATAGGAAAAATAAAATGCATTTCCGGGTTTGCAAACTCCTACCTAAAATTCTGAATTTGTTTCACCAGTAATTATTTGGTCTTTATTTTCAAAAACAGCATGCTCAGGAAAGAGGTAACTCTTTTCTGCTAGCATGGAAGATGGGGGGAATTGCCAAACAAATTACAAACTGGGATTTATCATAATGTTAATTTGGCAGAAATCACCTCATGATATAAGCTCCAAAGATTATTCTGCAATGCAAAGAATTTTCAAAAAGTGAGCATTGTTAAGTTCTCTCAAGGACGTTTCCTGGCAGAAGGAGGAGGTTACATACAACACGTGATCCCACTACAGGTAGAATTCTACAATATGAAACCTGAAAACAAAGCCACAAACATCTTTGTGATCTGGCTTCAAGTTTTGTTACAATGTCAAGAAGAGACACACTGGACTGCTCAGTGAGCTTATGAGTGATTTGTTTTATTTGGACCAATTTGTGTCTCAGAAAAGAAATTATGCCAACTCCTCAGTTGGACAGAACTGCTGCAAAATTCAGATAAACTGAAATAGCTTCCATTTATTTTCATTCTGATTTCATTCAAATTCAATGAAAAATTCATACAGATGAACTCCTTTATATGACCATAGTACAAAACCCACCATCAGATTACACAAAGCTCTACCTAAACTATTTCGCTCAGACACCCCTGTGTTGTCACTACTCTGTCAAACCCCAACCTTATCCTTTTTGGGCAGCATCCTTCTGACACCTGGTCCTGGCAACACCACTTTTTAAAAATGCTGTCCAGGCCTGCAAAGTTCAAATCAGAACAAGAACATCTGATGCCAGCCTGTAAACTCTAAAGCTAGTTGTCTAAAAGTTCTGAAAACTGGTAAACCATGGAGAAAGTTTCCTTATTTTGGAAGTAGATATCCCTGATCAGGAACAGATAAATACCAGTGATACAGAGCCAATGCACCCAGTATTGTTATACCTGAAGAGACTCATGAGATTTACGGTAATCTGTTGTATTCACTTTTGTCCTGCAGCGAACATCTGTGTGCAGGTCATGTTTTACTGCTTCAGGGATATCTGTTTCTGTATTGATTGAAAATTAAAATGGTAATTTATGTCCTACGCTTCCATACTGGACCACTGCAATGTTTAATTTTATTGATTTCCTGGCAGCTCTTTGCATACATTTAACAGCTTATGTGAAACCCTGACAGCAAGGTCATTTCAAACAAGCCATTACCAGTCCCGCTCCCTTCACCTCCCCACAACACCAGATCGTTAGCTTCTAATTAAATCTTGTACATTTGGGGCTTTTTTGATCTATAAAGGTTCTTAAATATTAAGTCAAAATTTCTCTTTGTCCTCTGGTTTGTGCCCTATTTCCCTAGTACAGTGAAGCCTAGCAAATCTTTCCTTTAAAGGATTTCCCTATTGATTGAGTGGGTTGTTTGTTTTTTTTTTCCTTCTAAGCTTTTAGCTGCTGTTAACCTTGTATGTCAGATCAACAATTTGTTACAATTAGGCTGACAAACTTTTCAGCTTTTAACTCCAGTCTCAGAGCTCAATTACTTGATCTAATGTAAGCTTAATTACCGGATTTGCTAATTCTGTTAAAAAAGCAAACCTGAAATATTGTACCTGGCATGAAAAAATATCTTCCAAAAGTACACTTTGATAGCCTGATAACTGACAAGGCTTTGATTCTTCTGAGTACATACTAATTCGAGACTCAAAGGACCAAGATTAGATGATGACCCTTTTGGTAGCATGGATGGTGCTTGCAGAGCCCACGGCTGGCAAATGACTTGGACAAAAACACCTACTGAGGTGAGAGCATGAATGTAAATAGCACAAAAAGTGCCTGCAGGGTATTTGCCTAAAACTGATCATGTCAAAAAAAGAATACACCAGGAGCCCCTGAGTTCGTAAAGCAGCTGCATTATATATAAATACACACACACACCAGACACTGTACTCCACAAGCAGTCTTTCACAACATCTATTCTAACATCTTCTCTACTATTAAGAAAGGAGTAAAATATTACGACATTTGCCATGTACAGATGAGAACTTAAGTGCAAAAACTAATCTCATGCTTTCTTCATGTTAAGATATTCAGTAATTACTAAAACTAGGATTATGGTCTCACTTCACTATAGTGTCCATAGTCTGAAATTCAGGACTTACGTTTCACACAAGGAACTCTAGCAGTGAAAGTGGAACAAAAAACCCAAGAATTTAATATTTAAAATATTTGAACTAAACAATATATTTAAGGTGTTTACATAACAGCATGTAGACAAAACAAGAATGGAAATACCTGGCTTGTCAAGTAAAAAAAAAAAGAGCAAGACCTTGCCATGGCAAGAGCAAACTCCTACAGAAGGGAACCAAAGTCCAAGATTTAGTGCAGTTTAAATTCCAAGGCAGGCAAAAGGGCACAGGCAAAATGACCATTCCAAATGAACTTTAACTGTCTCCAAAAAAACAGGACAGACAAGCAAGTATAAATGTCACCTGGTCAATAAACAAAGGTTAAAAGTTGCAGCCTCTTTTAGGACCAGATGACTACTCCTGAAAAGAAGGAATCAAAATCATGAGATTTAATGCATATCATGGATTCTGCTAACAAATACCCTAGGAATATCATAATTGCGAATTGGGAATTATTAAACCCCACTGCTACTCCAGACAAGTATAAATTAAGTGAAAAGGGCTGCCATACACAGACTTGATGGATGATGATAATAAAGATATTTATTGGCACTGTTGTGTAACAAAAATACTAAACAGACTAACATATATGACGCAAAGGTGAAACTAAAGAAAACTATGTCAAACTCCTTATTCCTCCCTAGAACACTCAGAAAGTATTAAGGTCACAAAGACAGCAGGTTACCAAATTTTCTCAGGGTGAAGACTCTGAAAGCTTACATCTGCCAGTAAATAACATGAAAACAACAATGCTGAAGTATTATACAATCTTCTAACTGACTGAATACTGATTCAAGTAAGTTTTTTAATAGTTAAACAGCTTGTATTATACTTAGTCTATACGTGTAGTTTTTTTATTTGGGGTGGGGGTGAAAATGCATTTCAAGCATTATTTGCCTGTTTTCTGAGATGCTAACAGACTACTGTAATGAAAAAATCCCTAGTGGGTACTACAACTTGACATTTTTTCCTATAGGAAATAGCTGAATTTCAGTAGCAGCAATACTGGAAAAGAGCTCCTGGAATTTTGCCCACTTACAGGCATCAAAGGAGTTGTCCTGGTTAGTGTGCAAACATTTTCAAGCCATAAAAAGCTGACATTTTAGTCTTTGTTTTCTACTACATAGTTATATCACTGTGATCCTCTTGCGAACAATGATTCATTAAGCACACATCCATAGTTTCTCCCAAATGATGCAAACTCATGCTGAGATTCAATTTGTGACTAAAAAAATTATTTCAGGATTAGCATGGTTACTTATAGGAGTAACAGGAGATAATTTAAGAGAAGACCCCTTTGCCATCCCACTCGGTCACAGTAACTTTTACCATTCCTACTTTCCTCTGTAGTAATTGTAAACTATTGGGTCATTTCAGTGACTAAGCACAGAGCAATGAACATGAAAGGAATTTGGAATCACGGGAAATTAAAAAATATTTTCAAGGAAAAAAAAGAAAGGATGTCGGATAAATAATTAATCCCTCAATCCGTTCAAAACAGTGTTAACAGAACCAAGAACTTTCTATACAAGCACAGCCTGAGACTCTGAAGAGTCATATGTACTTAAATATTTACTTGAGAGCATTGTATTCTTGTGTGTAAGTCTTGGCATTATAATCTTTTTAAAATTAAATCCTGCATATACTCTACTTCTCTGCTAAGTAATAAGGAATTTTCCAATCCATTACTACTGCAAAAGTCCCTGAATACTTCAGTGACCCTTCATATTTTCAAGGATATATACACACATGTACGTGTACATATGAATGTGTAAGTTTCACACACAATAAATTATTCCTTGGAGTTGTATTTGTCTTGAGTTTGTATACTACTTTTTCTCCATTAACTGGCTTTCCAATTTTCTTTCTTCCAGGGAGTTTGAACATTTTTCACATGCAGAAGAAAAAAAAAATCAGCAGCAAACCTCCAGTATAATTTCATAATTATGGAGAGAGATCAGTAAATGATTAAGCAATATAACCCCTACCTAAGAATTTATGTCAGATTGTAATTATGCTTTTAATGTTAGATTACTCATGCTTGGACAGTCTGGTAGTCTGACAGGAAGTTATCAGGATTTAAGAAGCATAGAAAAAGGATGACAACATATTCCTTCATAATTAACTGCAAGTATTTTACCGGAAAATTCCAATTGTCCAAAATTCATGGTCCTAAACCTGTCTGGTTTTAAAATACTTTACATTCCATTTCGCTGAACAAAAACATTTACCTTGACAAATCCAGATACTAGAAATTTTCCTCTAAGTGGGATTATATCATTGCCTGAAATGGAAGAACAGAGCTTTTGCACTGGTCAAAGCTTCAACCCTCACTTGGTGAAGACACGGCTAATGAGAACATCTCTCAGATGCTTCAATGCAATCTTTTTCCTAAGATTTCTTAATTCTGGGTTGGGTTGTCTTTTGGACAGGGAACATTGATTGAGGGGAATGTCTTCTGCAGAAGACTTTTGCCCAGTGAGTCCATTCACCAATAGAGAAGTACGATGCATATTCCCTAAACAGTACTACGATTCTATGATATGCATCATAAAACTAAGGAATAAAAAGTATTTCTGGGGAAACTGATACGTCTTGGATGCAGTGACTATTCCCCCAGTAAGACCCTTGGAATATTGGCTCCAAGGATGTGCTGCCAGGATCTAGTTCAGAAAGGGATTTAACTTAAATAATTAAAAGATTAAGAGCAGCTCTGTGCTGGGATGAGCTCATGATTAATACTAAGCATCTATGACAAAATAACCAGAAAACAAGCCAAAATTAATGTTTAAACAGGAGGAGAGCACTCGGGACTACAAAGACAGATCTGTGATGTTTGGTTTCACCAAATGTTTAGTGTGATTATGGAGCGTTGCTTGAAAATAACAGCAGGAAAAAAGTAACCCAAAGCAGATAAATTTATCCTTGAAAACCATGAAAAAATTCCCAAATAGAGGTATAGATGAAGCAGTGTTCTCCTTCTAACCAAGCAAACCATAATTTTCTGGATAATTCTGCAACAACATCCAAGTAAATTCATTAAATCCACTTCCACCAGTATGCAGCATCTCGTTTTCAGATTTACATTTACAACATCAACAATCAAACTACATAAGGAAAAGTACAAGAGAGTCCTCCTGGATAAGAGCATGACTATCTCGATGCCCCAAAACCAGCATACAATAAGATTTACTAGAAATGTCATCTCTGCAAATATTATAATTCATTATGCACAATGGATAACTAAGTTTGCACTTCATTTAATATTTACACAGGCTGTATTTACTAACACGTTGCATATGTCATCACTACCTCTCCCATTTTCCTGTTCTCGGGAACAATCCATTGCACATCACTTGCAACAGCGAGGTAGAAATTAAAACCTCCATAGTGCACAGTAATGAATGTTTCCACTGCTGTAAAAGCCACTACCACTCAAACACTGAGCGCTCAGGGTTTACAGGAGTGAGCATTTAAAAACCACTGATACCAGAACTTAGCTCTGAGATAATATCTGCTTGTTACTTTGTCACATTTCTATTTTAGCTGTAGGTCCAGCATAAAAAAAAAAACAACCACAAAAAAACCCCACCACGTCAAATTCTAGTTGTTGCTGCTGTTCCCTAAATGCTTTTATCCCATTCACTCAGTTCCACCTTGCATTCACAAACAGGTACATTACCTTAATCCATTATTCTCCTCAATGTAACAGGACATTATCCCAAAGATTCACTGAACACACTCAATTAGCTTTTGCACTTCATACAGTTGCAAACAATTGCAGTAGAACATACAGTCTGCCAGCGGTGCTATCATACATGCTTTCCTCTAGAAGTTCCTCTTACTCCTCTCTTAGCTTCTTACTCTTCCTAGCTTAATAAATATGCATACTTGTCTAATATTTAAAGTATGTGTTTTTCTTTAAATTTTGAAGGTTTGGTTTACAGATAACCAGTGGTCATATCTTGCATTCATAGGCAGAATATGGTCTTCTGCCCACAGTGTGTTCTAGCAAGTGCTCAGACACTCCTGTGCTACTACAAGAATCTGGGCATCAAGTGACACCTTTCTTTGCATATTTTGCTCCCAATGGATTAATGACAAATGCCAGTAGATATTTCAAGGGGCCAATATCATGTTCCTTTGGTATTAAGTATAAAAAAGCAAATTGACATGAAGACACAAACATTGACATATCCTGTCTTTTCACAGAACTGGCTTTGTCCCGAGGAAAGGCAATGGATGATTTCTTATGGTTACCTCCAGCTCTAGGTTGTGTCACTACCAGTGTGTAGATACCTGACTACATGTAGCTTTTAGATACAGAAACAAAAATACCTCTGACTTGACTGAGACATTTATAAATGTTATGGTTTAAAATAACTGATTATTATTGACAAATTGGCATACTTTGCTTCTGACTTTCTTCTAAAAAGTGATACCAAATGATTGCGCCTAATCCACATGAACATCTAAAACAAGTGAGTGCTGACTGCACTACTAATGCAGTAACAGCAGCAAACCACCAGCTGACCACAGGTGTGCTGTTAGCTTTTGAACTGAATGCAACCCCAAGGATGTTAAACAACAGTTAAGAGTAAGTAACAGGATACACCCGGCCACCTATCACCTCTAATGTTACCAACTCAAAAGTATGGAAAATTGGTCTAGGAGATGCAAGACACAAAACTGAGAGACCTAAAAAAGATATTCAGGAGGTGAATGGACTAGACGTACACCCAATTCCATTTCACATAACATTGGTGAAAGTTTGAAACAGCTCCTATGTCTACAAAAATGTTAGCTCCCTTTCAGTATGTATTTCTCTATAGCTTTCACACTCTTGCTCTCATGTCAGAATTAAAATATAATATATACCCACGTGTAGTTACTTAGACGTACAAGGGCTAGAGGAGAGATTTGCCTTATTGCTTAATGAGTGATAAACCAGAACATTATTCTAGTTATTCTAGTAGTTATTATTTTTAATAATTATAATATAAAATTTTAATATATTACTATATTCTGTAGTTATTCTACAGAACTCCATATAAATAATAATTTTGATCTCAAAGAGAAAGACTTAATTTCATTTTTATAAATAACTTTGACGTTTAAATTTGTAATTAACAGCATTTGATACATAAGTAAATTTTCAGGTAGACATTAAATGTTTGCATTAAAAGGAAACGCTAAAAAATAGCTTAAGGAAAGCAATGTTGTTGCATCTAACAATCCACATAGCTGTGTTTTGAAAACCTCTTGACATTTATTCAGGAGTCTTTTCCAGAAAGACAGCAGGGATAATTTCTGTGTCTCACACACCATGACTACATTTTTTGAATTCTGACTCAAAAGCAAGAAAACCCAACAGGGCTAAATGTTACCCGCATTAGCATCATTACTTAGATTAACCTTGGTCTTCACCTTAGGAGATGACTGACATCAGCATGATCCAAAGCTTGGCATATTCCACACTAGCAAATTCCCTCTGCTAGCTGTTGGGTCCTGCCTTTTTTCCCATCAAATACATTTTTCCAGAGGAATACATCAAGCTGTAAATGATTAATCACAAAGGTTTACTTGCCAGGAATTTCCCAGAGAACTTTCATCATTGACCTCAGCTACTTTAAAACCAGCAACAATAAAGTATCAGCAATCAATAACTCTACTCTTACTCAGGTTTATTTTCTAGACGACCTGACAGGCTGTGTAACCCGAAACACTATTCTAGGTAAAGCAGAGAACTGAATAACAACTACCTCAGACATTGTGAAGACAAACAAAGCTGCATTTCTGCAGCACAGAAACCAGTGGTAACAAGACTCTCAAGGACGCTATTAGATTTAACAGAGGAGTATGGAGTCTTTAATGTCAGTGGCTTTGCCTGGCCCTTTAATTCACCTCTATCAGACAACAGCTGGTACTTGCCACCTTCTCTATGCAGCAAGAGAGGCCTCACCACCTGACTGGAAGGCAGTCAGATACCTCAACGATTCATTTAAGAAGAACAGATCACAGCACAGAAATGTGAAATTGTTCTTTGGTACGAGCATATTCTGCTACAGGCTTACTCTTCTCAGAAAGAGCATACTAACAAACGTATTTGAGTTCTTTGCCATTCTTGTGTGACTTTTTTTTCGTTTAAATCATCACAAGTCACATAAATTCTGTTTCTGTCCTTAAATAACAGGCTACCCAGTTACTGCACAAAAAAAAAACCAAAAAAAAAAAACCCATAGTAATAATCACTTGTCTTCACTCCCAGTGCTTCCTTTTGTCCAAGCTACTAATTTGGGTTTTGTTTTGGTTTTTTTTTTAAAAAAAGCATCCATCTATCCTCTGCCATTCAGAAAAGAATATTTCTGTCAGTTCAGAGGAATTTTTGTAGAAGATGAGGAGTTTTAAATAAAATGTTTGGGTTCAGGAAACGAACACTCTCTGACAGACATTTGTGAATTTAGTGATTCCTGGTTCCTGAAGAGCGGGCAATTCTGAAGCTCCAGTATACAGAACTGAACTCTCTGCACCACCCCAAATCCACTAACAGCAAAATAATAATAAAACCCCCATCTATTTAGGTACTGGCCCCACAGATACTCATGATGAAACATAAATCTCTCTCCTGAACAGAATGATCAATGGAGTCCAAAAGAGAAAAGGAAAACCCTAAACCTTTCCCTTCTCCAGTACTATTGCCTTTTTTTTCCCCCAACATTTTGTATAATTTGAACCAGTGGTGCAATAAAGAGATAACTCTCTTCTTTGAGTCCATTTTAGCAAAGCTTTTCTCTATCCCACTAGATCAATACCTCATTGATACATGCTCTGCCAGACCAGCTGCAATGTCATGTTCAGCTCCTGCTCAGTAATATGAACTGATTTAGTGCATGTAGCTGAAAGCCTTTGCAACACACTGAATGATTTATAAAACAAATGGACCATTGCTCTAATAAGACAAAAATTATACAGACCCTAGACAATGCAGTAACATGAAGTTCCAAAGGTTTCTGCACTGGTTTTCTGGTAAATGAGTCATGTGGACACGGAAGAAATTTAGCATGACAGCAGCACCATGGATTTATGGACAACTATCCCTTGAGTGTAATACTGCTCCACACATACAAAGACTTCAGTGGTGCTGGAATACAAACTCCTCTATATTTAGGCAGTTAGGGGTTTTTAATTGTTACTGGCTTATTAA
Source organism: Heliornis fulica (assembly GCA_013399135.1). NCBI lineage: Eukaryota > Metazoa > Chordata > Aves > Gruiformes > Heliornithidae > Heliornis > Heliornis fulica. Next base: position 181,654 of record VXBZ01006334.1, on the reverse strand, counting down.
TTCCTCACATTTTAATTTTTCTTTCTCATGTCCTCTATATTTTAACTCCCTAGAATTCTCTATCTTTTCCTCTGGAGTGTTCAAAGATGACCAGCATATTGTGACTCTGCCGCTGTAATTACGCCCCCTCAGTCACCCACCAGAGTCTTTACTGGCAATGCTGCCAACCTTCTCCTATGACTTTGGCAAGACAATGTTTGAAATGAACTTTTCCCAATGTAGAGTGTGGGGTTGTGTGGAAACCTGTTGCAGGCTTTTGTTATTATTTCCCTAACAAGACCACAGAAAACCACATTTTTAGGATTTGGTCATCCTTGTGAGCTTTACCAGGACCTTCAGTCACAGTGAGAAATCCAAGCAGAAACTTAAATATTCCTTCAGAAGGCATTTCCTTGGCAATGCTCCATCTGGGGCAGTCACTGTACAGGCACTGGATGCTGCTGTCCAGACATCAAAGTGGCAGCAGACCTGGAAAGTCAGAATCTCGGTACTATCTGAATAAAACCAGAAGGGACTTAAACTACAGGAAGGAGAAAAGGGGGACACAAAGAAAAATGGTGGAAGGGGAAACATGACTCAAGCACATCCCCTGCATAAATTCCATTCTGCAGCACCAGAGACTCAGAGTGGCCGTATCAATTCCAGCACCTGACCATCACTTTAAATATCAGATGTATTATTCTAGCTTTTATTTTTCAAAATGAAACTAAGAAAAATAAAAGATGGAAGAAAATACCTAACATATTTGTGTCTGATATGGAGCTAAAAGAGGGTGAGCCATTTTCAGGGACAGCACAAACTGAGACTTTACTCCATTTCCAAATTTTTCTTTCTATGGTAAGACGCTTTAAAATAATAATAATTAAAAAAAGCCTAATGAATTTGTGATGGAGCATCATAAGATAGACAAAATGCCTGTTGCAAAGACCTTACAGATTCACCAAAAAGACCAAGTACTGCATTTTGCAACCAACATAACATACAGCACACCTGATGAAGGAAGCTAATACTTCTTCAGCCTTTAGTATTTTAATTATAAGGTATTTATTTGCTTGGTTTGAAAAGTATTTGGTCTCCATGATACTACTGAGATTTATTTAGTCATTTATGTTCTGAACTAAAAGCAGGATGTTCCCTGTGAAACAACTATCAAGTATAACATCTAAAAAAAGAAAAAACCACAGAGAATCCAGTTGCCTCATGAAGAGATAATGAGGCAGGCTTATGAGTTTAAACTCAAAGTTAGAAAAAGGTTTTCAGACAGTTTTAAGAATAAGTCACAATTACGATAAATTCTGTCATAGGCATATAAACTTAGCTTTCATCAAAATATGATGGCTTTTAATACAGATCATGCTTCATTAAAAATAAAACACAATTTCACACAGCTTGGAGAAAACATCCAGCATGTTTTATAATTTATCTTGCATAATGTTTTTTTTGCTTTGTTCCAAGCACACAAATATAGCTTATACCCAGTCTTTCTTTCTTGACATCATTTATGTAACAGCAATGTACTTGTTTTGTATCACAGCCCAGACTTCAAATTGTTTGGATTCAACTGAAGAACAGAACTGCAGCCTTGACAATAATATCCAAACCAAAATGAAATTCAAACTTATTCCTTGGATGTGATGATATGTCCAAATTATCCACATTTAAGGATATTTTAATAAGGAAATTTTAATATTGTCTAAACTTCATTGTTTCACTAGATTTTGCTCCAAGATCAAAAGATTGTTAGCATCAAAGCTAAACATTGTGATTGAAGATCTTGATTTTTCATGTATTGAGTATGATATTAATTTGCATTCTTATATTGTTTTGCAAAAATCAAAGGCAAAAAAACCCAAAATTTGCAATCAATCGCAGTATTACCACTCCCCTTCTTGGTGTAAAGCTAATTTAAATCATTCAATTTCAGCCTGTTGTAAAAATAAAATAAAATCATCCGTCTGTCTGTGTACTCCAAGTCTACGATTTACTGGACAATTTTTTTCCCTCCCACTTCTCTTCCAGCATGGAGTCAGAAGGCCTTGATCAGGACTGCTGAAGTGAACCAAATACTGCAGAAAATTCACATACCAACTCCAGCCCTCCTAAACTGTGCTGTGTTTGCACTATCAGGGAGGGAACTGCAGCATTTGCAGGTCTCTACCAGGAGAAAAAAAGAATACTGAGAAAGAGGGATGCTCAGGTATGCAGAAAGCATCACAGATCAGCAACCTGATGAGGTCAGGACAAATTTCCTTTCATATCTGTCACCATCAGAAGATAACAATTTAAAAAGCAACTACGTGCAACATGTGCAGAGAAATTAAATTTTCTATTTGTGTTCATTTCAAAGCTCAAACAGTGTTAAATACTCAATAATTTCAAATGCTTTCTAGAAGAACATGGTAACTTAATGAATACCCAGAGGGGCTTTAAAAGCACCAAAAATTAGTATTTCTGGTTGTGTTTTCATGATTTGTAACTTAAGTATTAAGTATTTACATACAAGACCTACAAATCTTGGCAAAGTGGAAAATTATTTTATATCACAAACTAGCAGTCAGCTCTGCTCTTGGTTCTTTTCCTCTTTTGTCTCTCTTCCTCTATGCAGGAATGTGGTCCTCTATGGTTTACAAATTCAAAGAAACCAAAAGCCTTGGGGTTGGTGTTTTTTAGTTGAAAGAGGACAAAATAACAAGCTTTGCCTTTGAATTTCTCACAGGTCCAATTTTAATTTGAAGGGAGAAATGAAAAGGGAGCAATGGAGGGAGGAACCTATAGAGAAATAGAAAAAGGGGAGTTATTTAAAAATCTAACTGATTCTATCCTGCAAAAACAAGAATAAAATGTGTAGCATAATTAAAAGCATGTCAACCCTCGGGAGCTTGCTTTCCTTTTCTGCAATTCAAAGTAAAAAAACTTCTGAGAAATTTAATCCAAGTTCCCACTCCCCTAAAATTACTAGCAATAATTCTTTCATTTGAACTGATGTCGGACAGCTTTAATACCAAATTTCTGAATTTTCAGGGCATAAGGCAGCAAGAGATAGCAGGTAACCACTTCAAGTCTACTTATCCTAGCTACTGTTCTTCAAATTGATTCTTTATGTGTGAAATTAAGGACACAAAGAGAAGGAAGAAGAATGGATGGCTACCCGTAACTAAGTATGTGGAAATCACTTCAACTGAGACTGCCACGACTGAGCGGAAGAGAGAACTGCCAGGAAAAGAAGTTCAGGCAGTATTAAAAGTTTTCCATTTATTTAAACCAATTATCCAAAAGATATCCTAACGTAACAGAAAGTGGAAATTTCAAATGTCATTGAACCCTACCAGTATTCCTGCTGAAATCAGTGTAGGGCATAATTGAGTACGTGTAAGAGCAATTATAAATATTTGATTTTTTTATGTGACCAGAATCTTACTTTCAGATAAAAACAAACCCCATTTAAAAGTTATTCTGATAATTATGTGGTGAGGTAGAAACTATAAAATCGTGTATGCAGTCATACCACAGCCTAAAAACAAAATTTCCTTGTCCAACAGCCGTAACATTACATTAAATAGCACACATCAGAAATTTGTTTTCTGCACTACTGTATAATTTATGATGTGTGTCTACATTTTTCCAAGTCCTTAAAATACTTTGTTTAATACACTGAGGGCCTATTAAGGTAAATAGATATATTTTTATATATATAAAATACATTATGGTATAAAAATACCCCTTTAATGACATTCTGCCCTACACAATACAGGACACTGTATCTGAAAGGAAATTGAAAAAAATGCTGAAGAAAAAGGATATTAATTCTTTTCTGTCTTTAAATTGCCTACTGTTGCTTAAACTTTCTTGAACATCAATATTTAAGGGAAAAAACAATGAATTTTATTTACTACATTAGTACAAGTCTCCCCAAATAATCCCTTCAGATCACAGTTTTGCTATGACTTAGGTGACAACATCAACCGAAGATGCCACATGGGAAAGAGCTGTAAATGACAAGAAAGCATCTAAAATGTCTCTAAAACTGTTGATCAAACTTTCTTTTCCTTACAAATTCTGAGGGAATTCACAGATATTTGCTTCTAAAGTTTCAAACATCTGTACTGCTTTCATGAGGTGCAACTTCAGAAGAGATCGAAGCAGCAGTGTTTAAAGGTGACAGTGCACCCCCACCTACCACCCCCACCCTCAGTCTCTTAACAGGCTCGCTGACAGGCAAAATTGCCATCCTGTTTGCTGATAATCATCTCCAGTGATGTCCACAATAATAATCCAGACTGCAAAACAGGTAAACCATAATTTTTAGCTTTTATACTTAATTTTTATATAACTTTTGCCATCTATAGGAGAGGCTTCCCCTGCAGACATAATTCCAGAGACAACCTCTGACTTCTGCATTCCTCTGTCACATATCCCCTATGTTTTAACAATGCAATTAACAAGATATCATTGGCACATCCGAACTATCTTAAGCAGCCCAGAGTCTGACCTTAAATTTGTATGCTGATTCAAGTAGGAGTCAATTATCACTCTAGGCTTCTAACACCAGCCTTCTACAGCGTAATCCTTGTAAAAACTGCAGTTTGCTATCTAACAAAGTGGCAGATAAGGCACAAATCCAGCCCAAAAGATATTTCATTATAACCTTCTGGACATATCTCTGCATACCCTTCACACTAATCTGCTGCCTATTAGACACTGTTGGCAGGTTACTTCAAGAGCTCACCCTTGTCTGCACTGGACTAACCTCAAGGAACTTGCTTCAAATCCAAACTGGTCATTTATTCCTAACCACTACAGTAGTGGGTACAGGATAGAAGCCAGAATATTTATCTCTTTAACGTAACTCTCATATGACAGTTTACCTGGCGGTCTAAACTTCAGAACCCACAAACTGTTGCCCCACATCCCCTGGGCTTTGCAGGGTAAGCACTAAGCAGGTGGGTCAGTTTATGCTTCTCATTTAGATTAACCTAGGGTACTGGTAGATTCAAGTTTTAGTAGTTAGCATTTTTATATAGTTGGCATTTGTTTCTATTTAAATGGCTCAATTGTCCAGAGTTTTTCTTCTAGCAATATTTTTTTCCAGCAGATCTTCTGGGAGAATGTCTGCAGATAGGATTAGATTGGAAATGTTACTGCTTTCAGTGTACTTAAGAAACTGGCAAGGCTGAGAATTTAAATGAGAGATTTCAGATGTCTGAATTATGCACTTCACGAATTCCTTCTGGCCTAAGGGAGCTAAAAACAACAACAACCACCCTAATTCATTTCCAAGTTAACTTAAAGGCAGAGTTCCATTGCAGAATATTTGCATATGTTAGCTTCAAGACAGATGCAATATACGCCAATGTTTGTACCCTAACCTTAATTTTTTCGTATTTATCTTGCATAATGGTTGTTGTTGTTGTTGTTGGTGGTGGTGGTGGTGGTGGTTTGGTTTTTTTTTGTTTTTTGGGGTTTTTTTAGTCCTATGTAAACTGTGTGCACTGTAAAAGCTAGATTTTTTTTTTTTTAATTTTATTTTCTTGGTTTGGAAAGCAGGGGGGAAAAAAACCAATTCCTGAAAATTGATGGAATACTCCTTTGCATGGGAAAGGCTTTACCATTTTATATTTTTCTAATTTTCAGAACATACCTCCTTATCTTGTATTTGGTTTCAGACAGTGTTCACCAAGGTCACAACTTCATTTTCCTTCTGAACTAGGAAACAGGAGGAAGTTTAGGGACAGTTACTTCCATTAACAGATCAACTTACTTCATGGAAGTTAGTATTTTATATAGGATGGATTTGAGTCATCCCTACCGGTGGAGATGTGCTATATAGACAAGGTGCCTTTCTAACCTAGAACAAATGACAAGACCCAGCTTCACAATCACGTAGGCAGCACAAGTAAAGGTGGCAAAAAAAATTTAAGGTTCCACCAGCTTTAAGTATTCTTGCTGGTGAACCATGAGAATAAATGCTAGCAGAGCATTGTTTCCCAAGCTCTCACTAAGGTGCCAAATCAAGAAATCCAAGAATTATTAGCAGCCTCAAGAAAAAGCTATCTTAGCTGCTGCACCAGCAACTACATTTCTCACTTCTGTCCACTGAAATTCAAAGTTATAACCCAAACCTTACTCCAACCTTGTCAAAACGAAAAGGAGCTGAATTGGATCTCTTCCAGCCCTCCAGAAAAAAAAAAATAAAAATAAGAGTTTACTTAAAGCTTCCAAAAATATTTTTGTTTCACTCACATTACTGATCGTTCCACGAAATACTTCTGTTTGGGAAATAACTGTGCATATACATAAACAAAAGAATTAACACTGTTAGATTTAATAGCTATTATCTGTGAATTAAAAATGTGTGAAAAAAATGTAAAGGAGATGACATCTTATGCCTATAACTATGTTTTCCCATGCTTTATGTTAACTGAAAATGGATTTACCTTAGTCTTTTAGTATTCTGGGAAAGAGAAACTTATTCCACAGTTTTTCAGCCTCCGTACTAAACATATATACATTCTTCAGCATTTAACTTTGGATGTATAGCTATGCAATATTTCCTTTTTCCTCAAACTTTTTAAATAATATTAATTTGAATAAGGATTTCATACAAGGTAAAACAGACTAGTAATTTTGTTTTGAATGAATCAAAAGTGAATTGGGTTAAATTAGTGTGTAATCTGAAGTATCTGGGCATGCATTTATTGTGCACAGCACCATGGCTTTTACCTTATTCCTCTGACTGGAAAAGGGCACCTTCATTATAACCTGAGGCAGGGGTGTGAATTTCACAGCTTCAAAAAATAGAAATGGAACCAGAAAGTTATTCTGGTTAGCAATCAAAGTTTTTCAAAGGGAATTAATTAGGAAAATCTGACCTGTTCCAGGCACTCAGCAGAAAGCAAATAAAACCTGAAACAGAATGAGACTAGCATCTAGACAGAAACTTAAGACTCCCTAAATACAAAGCTTTATTTGATTCTGTATTTCTTTTTACTGTGAAATTAATTTATGTCTCCCAAATATTAATAAAAACTTGCTTTCAGAAAATGTTTAAGGGGGATTAAATAGATATTAGAAGTTTTGACAGTAGTCTACTTCGGTGCAGAGAGCTATTTGAAGGAATGATACTATGTGAACAGCAACTACTGCAATAAACACAGATTTACTGATGTACCCAAAGCTTAAGCATGTGCTGAAGGATGAATTTTTTGTAAACACACGAGTGGAAATGTCTGTCATGATACTTGAAATACAGACTCTTATACTGATGCATTAAAACATTCTTTTGCAGATATCTAGAAGCAATGAACTTTGGAACTTTTCAATTTACCTACATATTTTTCCAACTGCAAATATTTCCTACTGCAGAAGTTACAGAAGATTGAAGAAGGTAAGTATCTGCTAAATGCAATAATCTAGGGGAAAATCTGTAAATAAAACACACTGTAAAATAAAAGTGTCGAGACTGTGAAAAATAATAATTAAAATACTATCACAAGAAGCTTTCCGGAAGCCTCTGCCTTCTGAATGTTAAATTATAAAAGCATGAATCAGGTGATATTGAGTACAGCCATGTTTACAGCACACATATCACATAATATATTCTTGCAGTATTTCACCATAGGAGGATATCAAACAACTCAATCTTTAAATTTAAAACCTACTCACTATTTATTGAATTCATAATATCAGATTAAATGGTTTGAGAGGACTATTAGGAAGAACATAGAAAATCTAAAAAGCACTGGGTTAAAGCAGGCTAAATTTAGTATGAACAACACAACTTAGTTTTGATTCTGATTAACTAGTTCTAGTTAAATGAGCTCAACTCTTATGTCTTTAGAGGAAATTTCAGACCAAATGATAAAAATCACATAAGCCTGGGGACCACCAAAAAAGTTCCAACATCTAGGTAACAAGTACGAGTCCTACAGATGCCTTGGGGTTTTTGCCATGCCATTCTGATGTTTAGAAACCATTTTTCTTTATGGTTTGCTTCTAAAAAGGCTTAAAAGGATAAAACAAATATGTGACAATAAAACCACGCAGCCCCTTCCTGTAATTTGAAGGGGCAGTGTCATAAAAAAGAATGCATACAAGTTCTTTGGTTTTGGTTTTTTGTTTGTTTTTTTTTTTTTTTAAATTAACCTCAAAGAATGAGGTTTTCAAATAAAAGGGAAAAGCAGTCAAGCTGCACGTTTGTTATTAGTGTTTTTTAAAGAAATAAAGGTTTTATTTGCTTGTTTACTAGCACTGTCTTGAGTGTATGAATATGGCTGAGGTAACGATACCCTTGGGATGTGCCATCCATGTGATGGACTTCTTGGACAGAACTTCTGCTTCCTGGCTTCTCTCAGGCCTGAGTTTTGTAAAGCAACACAGCCACAATGCTTAAGGCACACAAGCATTTCCATCTGAGCTAACAAAGAAAACTGCATTGCTCAAGACAACCACAGTGTTAAAAGCACTGCTGAATGAGCAGGTGAGGTAACAATAATGCAATGTGATACCTATATTAAAATGTAGTTGCTTAACAACAGCTTGAAGCTACCTACTGTGGTATTTCAAGTTCACTTCAGCTTTTCTGAAGTAAACATTAAAGTAAAATGGCAACATTTCCAGCTAATGATGTGTGCAACGATGCAAATATAATCTAGATATACACTACAGCTATGCTCATAAACCAATAGTTTTCACTACAGGAAGCCTGTTGATTTACCTTGACATGGATAGTATCCTAAATTCTAAGCACAGCCTTCTTCCTCCTTTAAACTCTTCTATCTCTATGTTACACCATCAACTTAATGCAATGGATTATTTTTGATGAAGCTAACCTTGGAATATTGTGACATGAATTAAAATGATTTATATTTATTTAATGCTATTCTGTAGTGAATAATTTTCTGGGTTTACTTTCCTTAACTGTTGGAAGGCCCCTGGAAAAGTATAATAGAGTATAATAAAAACCTAATACAAGATGGGGAGAACCCACAAAACTGAGCAGCTGGTATTTTAAACACCTAAATCAGACTGCAACAGCCTAGATAACAAGTGACCTAACTGAAACAGAGTAATTGAATTCTTAGCTTTAAGGTTTTAACTTATAGTTAAGTGCACATATATGCCATGCTCGGAGCTGTTCTCAAGTCAAATCTGACCTTTTTCTTCCGCTTTTACTGACAACAAGAGCAATACCTGGGTTATGATTGCTACTATGCAAAAGGCTCACACTAAAACCTGACAGTGTACAAACATTTATCCAAACTGGACTTTCATTAGAACAGAATTCATCCCTTCCAGGCTCATAACTGATTTCAAACAAAGCCGAGCAATGCTGGCATAAAGTTTTTACATGTGCATATATATACACAATCACAATAATAGAAATTCTTATGCATAAAACCGAGCAAGATCACCCAGATCACAATTCATCAGAGCATGAAGGATGCACCAAATGCAGATTGTCCTATTTAATGTGAAATCTTGGGATAGTAACCACAGCAGCACTCTTAATCATATGTACAATCTGCTGTACTTGGGTTAACTGGGAACGATATTTTATTTACTGTGCGTTTGCAAGTCTATTCTTTCACTCTGTTGTTAGAGAACTTACTCAAGTTTTATACCAGTTGCTTCATGAAGCAGAGATGAATAACAGGAATGATGGCAATTTTTCATCCAAAATACTCAAATCTATAAAGAGCACATTATAGTCCATTGCCAACACCAAGTTGTGCATACACAACAGTCTTAATGGCTTCTTTAAGAAGAGAGATTTAACACCACAATGCTCTCCTCAAAAGTTTTAGCCACTCATTCATCCAATGTTTTCCAATCCTAAACGGGTAACCAGAATAAAATGAAAGGACTGAAAAAAAAGCATAGCAGGATTCACAAAAAAAACCCAAACCAAACTCCAAAACATCCCAACCCCCAAAATCCCAGCCTGACTTGAGATAAGGTCTTTGAAATAAAATTGATCAGACAAAGCCTAAACTTTTTCAAATGCCTGCATTATGTAACACCTCTTCAAATGCCAATGTGTCAGTGTTGACTGCATACTGATTTGTTTTGTGTAAATAACTAAAAGCATCCTCACCATTTAGCCTGAAATCTCAGGAAGGCAACAGGAAAAAAAAGCTTTAAAAAATCGGCATATGGAGAAGCTAAATATGGTTTCTCTAACGTTGACCTACACTATCCTTAAAACAAGGTCACATTAAATCATTCACAAAAATAAATACTGAAGTCACACCTTTAAAATAGCACAAACAACCACCAGTGTATCCTATTTGTTACCTAACCACGTGGGAGAACTCTGCCAGTTTACATACCCAGGCAGATTTTCACCAAGAGACAGCAAGTAAAATATAGGTTTAAGAAAAAAAAACAAAAACAAAAAGTAGAATTACAGGATTTGATACTATAGCCATTCCAGTGAAGATAAAACAATTCCCATGACTTCAGGAGACCTTCTTCGGAGGTGGGTAAGAATAGAAGGTATGTGAGCAGGGCTGCCTCAGACCTCCTGAGTAGTCCCGTTGGTTACTTCACGGTGACCTCCCCTTTGCCCTTTACCAAGGGTACAATGCTAGTCCCACACTCCCCAGATGGAGCTTTACAAAAATCCATGTGCCTGTATCATTACTGATGGCTGGAGTTTGACATGAGTTTTTTCTTTTAACAGTCATTAGCATATCTGTCCTTAAACATGTACGCACAGGAACAACTGCACAACTGCCTAAGCATAGCATCTACTAATGCTCTTTAAACCTCACAAAGTGGGATGAAAGAATTCTGCTACATCAAGGTCTTCAATCTGCAGCTGTTCTACACAGCAAATTCCCATTTCAGTAAATTGGTGCTCTGTTCCCAGAACAGATGCAAAATCAAACTCCCAATGAGAATACACAATGCAGCCTGATTCCAAGAACAAAGTATAATTTCGCTCTAAGTCTTCATAAATCTGTATTAAAATTATTCTTTTAATTGCAATGGGAATTCCATAACCCTTTCACTCTCAGGGAAAATTACTTTTTTCCTTGTTAGAGGACAAACACTGTACCACAATATTTTATTTTTCTATAGGTGTACATTCTAGCTTCTATTTCAGAACACAGCTCTGGGCTACAGCTAGGAAACACCTGCATCCCAGTCACTATAGCACTGCCCTGTACGGAGACATACAGTCTGTTACCAAAGCGGAGATACAGCATTTGAAGGTCAAATTATAAATTTTCTTTTGATTGATGATGTACATACTGGTATCATAGAAGTGATTCTGTACAAGCTGCTGCTTGCAGTGTTGAAAGTTCTTACAGAATGAAACTAAGTATTATAACTAGTGTAATCACCTTTTAAATTGTTTTAAAATGTATCTTCTGTTGTTATACAAATTTCTATTGTCTTATAAACATTATTTTTGTTGTTGCATACTTCAAAGTACTCACTGAAATAAGCAGATGTGTAATTCCCAAAGAATGTGCCAATGCCTGAAACTTGTACAGGCAATGCAAATTGTTTACACACAGGAGCTATCAGATTCACAAATGGTAGCTGTGTTTCCCTATGGAAGAATTACACAAGGGGAAGTGATGAAAAATTCTCCCAGAAAGAGCGCAAGCTCAGCACTCGACTTAGTTAAGGGGAAAAGCTTCTCCTGTTAGTCACAACTGCAATGTTGGAATCACAGCAAATAAAGAGCATTTTGTGAAAAACAGACAATAGGAAAGATCCTGAAAGTCAAACAATACAACAACCACAAGAAGAGATGATTCTCTTACAAGATAAACTGTGGCAGACATTTAAACGTTTAATCCATACAGTTCACTAAACCAATCTGTTCAAGGAAATTAGCTAATAAATTTACCAGCCTAATTAAAAATTCTCACATATATCATTTTCTCCCTGCCATTAAACTGTAGCAGCTCTGTCCAGATATATCTATACATACACTCTGACAATGAAAAAAAAGCTTAAATATTTGAGTGATATAATTCCATTACTAAGAGCTCACTACAACTCTAAGAAAGACTAAAAAAAAAAAAACACACATACTTTGAAAGAAAAATGACTGTAAAGATTTATAATTGAAATTGGAAATCATTCATTTTTCCATGATTTGCATTCAGAATATTTAATGTGTGTCATAAAAGAGCATAAAGTAGGGAAATTGTCACTGAAACATATAGACCTTAAGGTGACAAAATTACCAGTATAGTATTAAGAATAAGAAACTTGGGAATATTTTTCTCATACTCAGACTCTTATCAGCCTATATCCATAAATTTCCAATTTCTAACCATGCACATTTGATTTTATGGCTCCACCCCCTATACCCCATCCCACCCCCACTTTCAGTGGGATTTAGCAGTCCCAAATCATTCAGAAAAGCTTCAGAGCATCTTCGGTGTTTTATAGTGTTTAGCTTAGAGATAACTATATATGTAGATACTCAGTTTAGGGGTCTTAGATAAGTCTTCTATAAGCCAAATAGAGTATCTTAAAACTAGATTTAAACATCAGAACTAGAGGTTTTCATTTTGGACCACTTCTATTTAAAAAGGTTGTTTGGATAGTTCAGAATCTTTTATTCTCATCTTTGGGAAGATTTTTGCAACATTCCTTCTGCATATTGCATTTGGTGATTTTCTTCTGTGGCATGAAACCATACAACAGCTACAGAGCTGTTTTTTTATCTTTCAGTAATTAACCTTAATTCTTAAAACTGCTAACTGAACAGCTCTTCCCCTCTCTGAATGAGCAGCTATTGTCAAAACTCCATTTGAGTACTCAAAATAAAGAATAGCTTCTGGCATCTAAAGGAATACAAAATGTTGATATGTAAGACCGTAAACATTAGTCTTAGTATGATTAGAAAACAAAATACCGAAGACTTGGCTTATCTACAGAAGTAATAACAATGTTGCTTTTTGTATTTCCATGTTAGTATTTACACACATTGCCAACTAGGAAAAGCAAACAACTGTGAGGGATGCAATCGAATTGGAGGTAAACTCCCCTACTTTATAACATTTACCATCTGAGTATTTATTTTTCCTAATGCTGTCTCACTTGGGCAGAAGATTTTTTTTTTTTTTTTTTGCAACTTCTTGCAAATGACTTACCGGCAGTGTTTATGTGATCCTGTTAAGGTTTCGATCACAAAGCATTCCCCTTCGTTGAGACAATATGCAAGATCCTTGTCTTTGCATGGCTTAAAGTGCTCAGATCGCTCAGTGGAATACGTTGTTGTATCTATGGAGAGAACAAAAAAGGGAAAGAAATGCTGTAAGTCTAAGCATTGGTTCTTAAAGTATATCTTAAATAAATCTGTCGAAATTAGGTCTCAGTAAGGTTAACTGACCAAAACAGACTAATTAACATAAAGCAAGAGCACAGAGCAAGCAAACTCCAATGGACTGCCTTATTACCAACATAGTTTCTTACAAGATTGTTTTTGTGGATCTTTTTATTTAGAAGTATTAACAGAAAAACAAGCTGGACTCTGGTAAAGTTCAGTATCATTTCAGCCACTTCCAATTTCTAAAGGATGTCTTCTGAAACACAAAGGTATCTATTTTGTATTCTTTAACCAATACCAATTTTCATATGGTTTTAAATACAACAATGAAAAATGAATAGAAGTAGTTAATACAACCTAACATATCCTAAACAACCTAAAATATCCTCATAAAACTCAATAGAGAAAGGAAAAAAAAAACAAAGCCAAAGCCCAAGGACAACACTCATGTGATTCGCCAGTCGCAACAATTGTCCCAGACGGTGAACACAAACTTCACACCATGGGTTTTTAATTTCCAGTACACCAACTGCAGGTTTCTGTAGTCTGTTCGAACACCCCCATAACGCAGTTCAAAAGCCTGATTGCAGTTTGGCTGTAACTGGCATATGTAGTTGGATAATAGGATTTGGAATAGACTGACAGTATGTCAAGGGTGAACTCTCAAATCTAGCCTCTATTACATGTCTACAGCCTTTCCAATCCAGTTGGATTAATCAACAAAATAAAGTGAAGTTTTCAGTGGCAGATGCCTGATATTTTATTTTCATCATGAAGACAATGTTTCTTTTAATGAAGCGTGATTCTCATAATAGACTATGATTTCCATAGCACCATGGGTCAATCTTCATACAGAGTCTTAATTCGCAAAGTTTTAATTCCTACTTGATGTGGAGGGGGGACAAGGATCAGGATCTAACATACTAACATGGATAAAAATTACAAGAGAATATTTAATCATGTAACACACAGATTACCACAAAATATACTATTGCCTGCTGTCAACACAATGAAGCTGTCCTCAGTGCACATCCAATTGTGCAAAGTCAAAAAATTATGTAGACGCATTAACTTGCTTTTTGCTCATAACTGGATACAAAGAAAAATATTCAACAAGGCAATACTGAAACTTTCTAAAACACCGAACTGTGAGATACCTGCAAGTATGATATTATCTGAATTTTCTTGCAGAACCAAAAAATCTCCATACTAACTTTATCTGAAGAAAAAAAAAGTGTGCTACAAGTCTTCCTTGTTATCCAGATTAAGTGAAGATTTATAAAACACATTTGAAAATTATAAGAAAGTCCATTCCCTACTGTTAGTATGCACTCTTTTTTTTTTCCTCCCCACCCCCATAAAGAAAATATTTTAGTTCAGAGTTTTCAGTGCGAAAAAAAAAATAAAATCCTGGGAATAAATTCCCCCAGTTTCCCTTCAAATGGTTTTACAGATACTGAAAGTCTGGTCATTTTTCCTGACAGCAGCAGATACAGGTAATATGAAAACTACTTTGTTTCTAATGACTGCAAGAAAACCCTAAAGAGAAACATATCAAATTCTATTTTGGAAACGATACATGTTTGTAATCGTAAATGGTGACTAGCACATCACTGTTGACATTTCAAGAACAATCTGATTTTTTATAGCAAAAATATCTTCGGGTAGGTGCACAGCAGCCCTGCTACCTTTAAGGTCAGTTTTAGACAGGAGAACTTAAATGATCACTTAAACATTTGCTTAGGTATATATAACCAACAGCAATCAGAAGTGATATTACTATCACTTTTAAATACTGAACATACTATTTGAAAGCACTTGTGATAATTACAAAAGGTTACTAAAACTGAGCAGCAATTCAACTTAGTCTGGCTCTAGAGAACAGTTATATTTGTCACCTTGCTCTGAAGAATCATCCTGAGCAAATACCAAATTACAGGGGTAGTCCCAGTACACAGAGCAAACCAATCCAAGATGTCCCAAAAGGACAAGAGCGAAGTGAAGGAGACACGCAGTATCACAGAGAGCATCTGTGAGGTAGTGACAGACTGAATTCTCAGAGCAGTGTTTGAAGTGCAGGATACTCCTACCAAAATTAACTCAAAAATACCTCACCAATGTCAGCATTTTAAAGTTTTAAATATATATTCTTTAGAGATTTTGTCCTGCTTATTTTAATCACTTCTCTCTTCAATATTGTTCACGATTAAATCAATTCCACAGCAGAAACTTTTGCCAACTCAGCAGCAGCAGGGCAGAGCAGAGCACGTGACATTTCGTACTGGCAGAAGTGCCACTGAAGATAGAGCTACAGCATCACTTGAGCACTAATGGAAATGACACAACTGGATTTTTCGGCAATATAAATAGTTAGCAAGCTGCCACTGCAGCAAGCCAGCATTCTGAAACTGGAGTTTCCAACGGCTCCAGAGGAGTGCCCAGTGCTTTAATCCATGCAGAGCCATGTAGGGCTGTAGACAAAACCTTCCTCTCAGAGCCCCTTCTGCTTTATTTACAAACAGGCACAAGTTGTGATACTTCATGTCCTCCACCTGGACACCATTTCAAGCTTTTCTTCTATTGTTTCAAGTTGCATCTCTGGTCTTTCAGAGGAAGGACAACAACTGTGAGGAATAAGGATGCTGACAGCTTCTTATGACAGCATTGAAAAGCACTCAGTGAAAAGTACACAGTAATTTGTAGCTTTTAATTTTATTTTTTTTTTTAAACCCAGTGTCTCATGAAAAGTCAGTTACAGCATTTTCTGTCTTGAAAATATTTTGTGAGTCCAACCAGGTTGATGGACATAGTTGATACACATCTATGTGCAACTGACCTCTGGTCTGCAGTGATCAGATATCTTCCCTACAAAGGTCATTCACTAACATTCAAAAGCTCAAAGGCTGTGTTACTAGTTGAAATCCTAGATATCCTCAGAGCTGTCCTGTGTTTTCTGCTGAATATGCTCACACACAGGATATGTGAGTTTTCTGAAAGGTTACAATCCTGCTGTTATTTCATGTTGCGCTCATGATGAAAAGCTCTGTTACAGCTTCATTAAATATTGAAAAAACAAAATCTAAAAATTCGCTCTAAATAGAGCTACAGAAAGAACAAACCAATGAAAACCACTGTGGAGTCTATAGCTTTCTTGGTTCCTTTTCTAATAAATAATAAATGCTATTGTCTGATTTGCTTTCCCTGACAGCCAATCCCTGAATTGGCTTTTCCACGGTGGAATTATCCTTCGGGGCTTCAGACGCCTGCTAAGTATCCACCATTCTGTTGTAGTGTTTGATTTTATTTTTAACCGATCAATTTAAATCAATTTAATTGATAAAATTACTAGTACAGCCCCTTAAATTATTTTGAGTCTTTGAACATGGGTAACAGACCCAAACATTTAAAAGGTAACAAAAGAGGATTTCCCACATGCATTCAGATGTCCTTCAATTCAATATGTAAACGCCAGCGATCCATAATCCCTTAGGGTCATCTTTTTCCCTTTGTTAACTGCCAAGTATGCAGGTGCTCCATGCAAAAGCAGAAAAGGCTATTATTGATTTCTGCAGGAATCTTTCTAACTAAATTTGAATAAGGAACTTCTAGGCACTTCTGCTTTATTTTTCTTGCCTTACTATCAGCAGCTCTTTGTGTATGATTCTCATACTCCAAAATTGGATACACTATTGCCAACTGACAAGTATCACTGTTTAATCAAATGAAGAATTAAGTTCAAATTCCAAAGGCAGGTTTCAAGTACTTTAATTCAGAAGCATGGGTTTTGGGTTGTTTTGTTTTGTTTGTTTTTTTAATAAAAGCAGCATTTGTTTGCAAATTCAGAGGTTTTCATGTTATTTTGTTAAGGTCTAAAGCTTGGTCTGAAGAAGTGCTAATGACTTTGTATTCTTGTCTCATTAATCTATTTCTTCATTTTTATATGAGCACAGGATGGCTCATTATGGCTAATTTATTGAATGATCTTCAAGGCTTAATAGAGGATACTGTAAAAAAACATTTCCTCTGTTAGGGCTACCAGATTAGTTGTTTTCAGTTCCATGCTCTGGTCTTCATAAACCTGTAACTGCAAAGGACAAATGCAGGAAAAGAGAGGATGTGAGTTTTAAAATATTCTGAGAAACAGCAGTGTAGGGGGCAGCTGTTTCTGCACAAACTGCAGCATCCATTCTCTTTGCTGTAGAATAAGAGATGAGAATGTCCTGTTTAACATTCCTGAAGTCACTTAGTGCAGAAGCATACAAATTCTGTAGCTATATAGTAACATTCACTTATTAACAAAGGTATGGCAATTACTTAAATATTCCACCCTGATAATGCACTAAGGCTCCATGTTTCATTTAATACCAGAGCTTACACACTAAAAAGACCTTTTTATGATTGCCACTGGGTATTAGAGGCTTTATAGATTTAGCATCGACATGCAAACTGGCTTTCCCTTTATTTTTTTTTTATACATTTACAAAAGATCATTTCTCTGAGAACCACTTAGTGAGGCACCAAAAAAGCGATATGCTTATTTTAAATTTCTGATCCAATTTTTAAATGCACTAGGAAAAAACAAACACTTATAAACAACTGTATTTCCTCTGAGAAGGCAAGTTACAAGAAAAGTCTTCTGCAAAAAAAAAATCCTTTTTTTTCACAATTTATTTTTATACCACTATTGCAATCTATAAAAGTAACATAAAAGGTCATTTAGTATCATATGGAGAGTTAAATTTTATGTTTAATGAAGTCAACAGCAAAATATTTACAATGGCTCAGCCAGTATAACCAGGGTTCTTGCAGGACCGCACAGTGCTGCTCTCCTGATAGTAAGCCATAGTTCTACTAGAAAGGGTCTTGCAAAAAGTGAAAATCACAAGTAGAATAGTTTATGTATTTGTTCCGTCACAATACCCCGAATCTCAAAAAAAACCCCAAAACAAAACAATCCATAACCTAAAATTTTTATTCCTGTGTTTTTGGAAGTGAAATATGGGTGGGGTAAGAAGATACCAAGATCTTGCAAGACACTCATTAAGGGAGAAAGAATTGGAAACTGTAATACTTGAAAGTGTTTATTATGTTTTACACTAACAGTTGATGGCAACTCTCTCTGAAGTTGTCAATGTTTGTGAAACAAACATTCAAGAGGTACGTACATTTTTAATGCAAACCCGACATCTTCCTTTGTCAGTGCTAACGGTGTTAGCCATGGGATGCTGCTTTAGTGATAATCTATTAAAAAACTATGAGCAAAATTTCAAACATTGCTAGAATAAAACTAGGGGTTTTTTTAGAGTAGTAACAGGTTTCTTGCTCTAAACTTGCAATGTTTTTGGAAAAAGGTTTGCATGCAGTTGTCTAAGATAAGAACAAATATAATGAAAACATGAAAAATTGTATTGCATTTAGAGAGACAGTTTTGTTTTAGCTAGCAGTTGAGTTCTGACTCAAACAGCTATCCCTTCACAATCTTGTGCCCAACAAAACTTTATTTAATACGATAAAAGTTAGAAGTATTTGACTGCACTGTGATAAGAAGCAAAATTATGCTATAGATAAGTGAATACTCAGAGCATTTCCATTATCCATCAGATTCAAATGAACAAATCTGTAGCCCCACACACATCAAAACATCATCCTCTACACTAGTTGGCCTCCCAGCCAGATTGTGTAGGTCACTCAAATTGTTACCAGTGAGAGATGGTCTGAATGCTTTCCCTTTGTACTTAATTCAGACGATTACATAAGAAAGCTCATGCGGTACTAACTCAAGAAGCACATTCTGTGAAACATTTCTCTGGGGGTACAAACAACCAACATCCTTGAACAGACTGCTTTTCTCCCTGTATCAGCAGAGCACAGCAGCACATCCACAGCTGCATAAAAACAACAGCTCAAGCTCCAGAAACGTACAAGAATTAAAGAGTCATCACTCCAAAAATCAGCAAACGCTCCCAGTGACTCCAAAATTAATTCAATTTTGAATTTTTTCTAGAAATAAATGTTAACGTTTTCCAAATGCTTCATCAGTTTGAAATTACAATACACAAGTACTAATTTATATAGTGAAAACAATAGTAAAGGATTTTCTTTCAGCTACTAGTCCATTATTAGCAAAATAACATGTGCTATTAAAACAACTCACTGCTTGCTGCAGAATTGTTCTATATTAAAGAACATCTTTGCTTTCAGAACTTAAAGAAATCAAACCACACAGCCACTATTTCTAAAAACAACATAAAAAAAAGTGCCCACCTAAAGGCATCTTGGTACTGACATTCAAAAGCAGAAAAGCAAATAATGCTAGCATTGCTTTGGAATGTATTATCTGATCACATCTGTCAGATCTAAATAGTAAACCCTGAATACCAATGAAGCCCATGGATGTATGGGCAGAACTGCACATCTGAGGCTGCACTCTCCTGGACAGCTCAAACCGCTGTCAGTGAAAGGTGAACAAATGGGAGATGAGTCAGGAGACAGCCCCGTGAGACACAAAAGGACAGGGTTTTTCACAAGTTCAACATCTAGGAGCCAAAGAAACAGGAGCGACTAAAACTCTAAAAGGTTTTAGAGTTCAATGTGAAGAGTTATTTTGAAAATTGAGTAGTGACAGTTCTGATGGACACTCTAGGTGCAGAGTGCTTTTGCCAATCAGACATGTATTCAGATGCCCTCTGGTAGAACTTCTCATTAACTGAGCTAAAACATTCAGTGAAAAAGGGGGGTGCTCAAGATTGTCCCATCACTGAAGTCACCAAAAGCCCTTGAGACTGCATTGCACCAAAAGGGGAAACCCTTTTGGGAACATGGAGATAGATCTAGGAAACCCTCTCCAACAGATGGAGAAATTGAAATACAGTTAAATTAGGTGATTTGGCTGCACAAAAGCAAAATAGAAAATTTGAAATAAAAGTTTTAAAAAGGAACTTCCAGACATGCAAAAGATGCCAATTCAATCAGTGCAACCAAAAGTTGGAGTAACTACAAACCAAGCTGTTGCCCACATGTTTTTCCCACTATAGGATGAATAATTTAAATTGGAAGATCTCTCATCAGACATGCTGCTCACAGTACAATTACCTTTAAGACCAGGATTCTCTAAGTAAGTCCAGGTGGTTTTTTTTAAATCTACAAGGATATTATACAGCCCCTTATAGCCAGCCACCTGTTGAGTCACACTTATTGACTTTTTTCTGCCTCCTTACATCAGACTCTGAGAACATTAAGGTAATACACTCTGAAGCTGATGAGAAAACAACAAACAAAAGTTAAAAGCTACGCAACTGAAACAGCTTCAACAACATACGAACAGTTCTTTAGTAGAAACTAAAAGTTCAATATATGCCAAATAGAAGATGGAAACTGGTTTGGGGCTTTTTAATGACTTTAATACCCTTAAAGACCTTTCCAAAATTATAAGAAAATGAGATGTAACATTTTATGATTGCAGGTATGCCTAAGCCACTTTAGAGAAGATCAAAGTGGATTTTATGGCCTAGTATGAAAGGATGCCATATGGTTACTGGTGATGGACACAGTGCTTTCAAAAAAATCTATTAAAGTACTACTGATGAATGCTTGAGCAGACATTCATTCACTTGTATTAGTGACTCTTCCTCTGACTGCTAAGACCTCTCCAACACTTTTTGTCCTTTCATAGTAATCATATCACAGATAGCAACCAGGTAGGCTGTACTGTTGTGAAGCAATGGAAAATTACTTTTAGTTAGCACTCAGTAGCAACACAGCAAACATTATCAACACTAAAGCAATCTTCAATTCCTAAGAATAACTGCCTTGTAAGAAAAATCTTCTGGGAACAAGTATTTTGTGATTTACAGCTCATTAAAACCATCTGCAAATTCCTCAAAGTGTGATAAGAATTCAATTATTCACCTTTGTATTTTAAAAAGGCACAATAAATTATTCCTTCTAAACATTCACAAAATACAAAGGTTGAAATAGAAAACAAGAGTGCTACATAAAACACAAGGAATAGGCATTATGTTATAATACAAAGATATTCATTTTCATGATGCTTATTAATCTTCATTGCAAAACCTGCAGTTACATAGAGATTATTTTTAAAGACTTTTAAACTTTACTAAGTTATGCATAACTTATCTAGACATGACTGGATGTGGAGAAATGACTGATTTTACTGAGAAATTAGAAGTTGTAAAACTATAAATCTGTTCAGACTATTAACTATAGCATGCAGCTCAGAGCAAACATGCTTGCTGTTGAATGTAAGGTTACAACCCAGGGTCTTTCAACAAACAACTTAGAGAACTTTCAGCTCTGAAGACCTGGGCATTCCTCAAATGGCTGGCTACTTTTTTCAAAAGCTTGTGGTTTGTATATGTACATAGCATAAAGCATACACAATAGTGTGAAGAGGTAAATATTGCTGTTTGGATGATGTAGGGGGTTTTAGTGCCCCACCTATTGATAAAAGGAAATCAACACTACAACTGATAACGAAGCTAGCAAGTGGTGAATGTCCTCACTGAGCAGCAAGGCTTTTTCAATCACAGATCTGTAGTAATCTTATTTGCACGTTTTTACATACACTATAGTGCAGAAAAGTTCTTTTGAAGCAAAGTATTGCCTGATTTTATAGATCTTTCTAATAAGCACAAGTACAGGGAAAAGATGGGCCCATGGCTAATCAAGCACGGGTGTTTAACTAGAGAGAAACACAAGATCATCTCACTCTGCACTTGCCAAGCTGCACCTGGTCTCCACAACTGAAAACCAGACATGGACAGCCAAGATGATCAAAGGGCTAGCAAAGCTGCCCTATGAAGAAAGGATGAAGGAGTTGGGTATTTCTTCCCTGCAAGAGAAGGAGCTCAGGGGAACTTGTCACAGCTTCCCAGTAAAGGGCAACTACAAGGAGGACAGAGTTGCTCTCTTCACAAGAGGACATAACGGGCAGGAAGACAAAGGGCAACAAGTAAGTAGGGAAACAAGAGATGTTTTATCTTAACATAATAGGAAATTCTCAGTAGAAAGCCAAAAATCACCATAACCACCTCCCCAGAGATGTGGATAGAGTCTCAACCACTGGAGGTTTAAGACACAACTGGACAGGCTGCTAGAATATATTACCTAGGCTCCCTTTTCCATGAAAGGTTCTAACCAGATGATCTTTTGTAGTCCCTTTCAGTCTGGGCTGGTTTATGCTTCCGTGTTTTACAGACAACTTCCTTAAAGCTGAACACAAATAATCCAGTGAATCTTTAACTAATAAATTTAATCGTTAACTGATAAATAAATCACTGCTTGCACTCATTGACAAAGAAGAGGCTAAAAAAAAACCCGAACCAACAGATACTTAATGGAATAAAAGGGTTGGAGTAGCTATAGAGGAAAACACTTTAAAATAAAGTGTAAAAATATCAATTATCAAAAAGCCATGAGAGTTTCAGTATGATGCTCTGTCTCCAAGAAACTGAAATAGGCCAAATAATGCGTTAAATACAATTTAAGGAAATAAGAAATGCAATTTTAACCCTAAGCTTGTGTATATTCTTAAGGCATGCAATCTAGATTTTACTCACTACTGCATTTATCATTTTGACATCCTTATGGTGAGGCCATGTAAAGTCAGGCTATGAAACATTAACGTTACTCTCAGCATTTTCTTTCATAAAGAAACCCACATAACATATATATTTAAACATCATTTTCTCACGTTGATCCATTTAATTCAGTCTTCCATAATAGAAAGGGGATAGACATGAGAAAATAAAGTGCTTTTGCAACACTTCCTTCAGTCTGTGCTGCTCTGCTCCTGCATACTGCCCACCCTCACAAGATTTCTCTTGTTCTCTTTCTCAGGTAAAGAGAACACTTTTCTGTCTGTTTCTGATGTAACATTTGAAAAATTCACATGCTACAAGTTGCCCTGACCTTACTACAAGCACACAACATTAAACTGCTCAACTCTACAGGCTTGCACTTTCTAATGCAAGTAATTAGATAAATAACACACAGCTCTAGAATGTAATATATACAGTGCTTCACCATAGCAAAATATCAGCAAACCGTGGCAAGGAAGAAACATCAATAGAACCTGGGGTAGGTTTAAGTTACCAGAGGGTAAGGGTATCATATCTGATATCAAAACCATTACTTTGTAACGTTTCACAGATTCATAGAAACACAATCTTTTTCTATTTCTATTCTATAAATCCTTGGCCTTTGACTCAAATTCAAATCAGGTTTAGTTGCATTTCCCTCTGGTCTTGGATTTAACAGAAAATATGATGTGTTTAATATCTGTGATTCATATCAAAGTCATCGCCTAATCATCAAGGCAGATTTTTCTCAAATTCTCTGCACTTGAGACAATTACGTTGGTACAAAAGGGGTTTTACACACTGGAAACTTCTGGGCTTGGTTTCTTACTATTAGAGAACACACAGCCTTAGTGCAACAAACCAATATACATATTTTCTTGATAGCAGTGAACAAATGGGGCAAGAGGAAGAGATGAGATGGAGTTT
Source organism: Heliornis fulica (assembly GCA_013399135.1). Classification (NCBI taxonomy): domain Eukaryota; kingdom Metazoa; phylum Chordata; class Aves; order Gruiformes; family Heliornithidae; genus Heliornis; species Heliornis fulica. Next base: position 157,831 of record VXBZ01006334.1, on the reverse strand, counting down.
ACAACTATAAGGATGGATGCTTTTGTTGAGACACAGCATAATACACTGAAACGTCTCCTGGGTCCATGTCCATTACAAACAATATCCCGTTGGGGCTCTTGTTCTACAGGCCACGGTGCTCTCCAAGATGCACTTGGAAGCATGTTCTCTACATCCAGTGTGCTCTATAGTTCTAATTTCATAAGCTGTCTGCATACTCACCCCAAATAAAGTAGCACAGGTCTTGTATTTTATCAACTCAGTGCTTGATTAGCAAGTTCCATAAGATGTAATTATTAGTTAAAATCTGCATTTCCCACTGCAGTTTGTTTAATTAATTTTAACGTTTAATTAAAAGTTAATATAAATTTTCTTCTTAGAGTGCAGGTGTTTTACAGCATTGCTGACTGGCAGGCAAGTGAAAAATGCATGCAGCTCTTTTATATAATGCTACTGAGAAGATTATAAAATACCATAAACTTAATTAATACAAAAGCTAGCTAGTAAGCTAACAAGTCATCCTTGTCACTCTTCTCTGCATTTCCAAGTTCTGTTAGCTCCTTCTGAGACCCATGCACCAGAATCACACAAAGCACTCAACCTTCCCTTTATTCAGTGACAAAAAACCTACAACATACCATCATCTACTCCTTCTCTAGCGATTCCTTACACACTACATACAAAGAGATAACATTTTATGTACACACACGTTGCCAAAGAGAAGAATCACCCACCACAGAGTTTGATTATTATTAGCTATAGAACTTAAAATTTCCCTTCCCAGGGACCATGGTGCATGAGTATGGCACCCTGATTTGCTGGTAGCATGGCATCTCACCACCAAATCCAGCTGTCAGTATTTTGAGGTTATGGCTGCTTCTGGGCTTTAAAAGATGGAAATACCTAAATAAATAAATGCCCCTTGAGATCTAATACTAACTTAAATTTTAAAGTTCTTAACATCGTTTGGGTTAATTTTCTATTCATTAGTAGCTAAATAAATTTTGTAGGTCTTATGCTTTGCCTCCCCCTTCTTTCTAAGGAAAAAATTTATGTATTACCTTTAACTGAAACTTAAGTCACCAACTCTAGCTTCACATACCCGCTGAAGTAGTATTCCCTCCAATGTTACACAAACTCAGAAAACACAAGGTCTCCAGGGTGGGCTTCTAGCAGTATAAATTCCACTGCTACAGTACTCAATCTTCATTCACATGTCACTTAAATCGAGAATAGCGTGACACAACAACGCAACCACTATTTTCATGTTAAAAAGGGTAAAGCTGATGTTAAAAAAGCATCAACAAATCTGCACCATTGCAATATTTTATGAAATTCAATATTTCCCCCTATTTCATATTAGAAAAGAAGAAGAATGAAACATCTCTAGCAGCTTCCTTTCTCTGAGGAGCATTGAGATACACTCTCACCCTTCGGTTGTCTCCACTCTGTAATTAATTGTTTTTAGATAATACAGACCAAGCATAACTGCAGCAAACGTCTTTGAGTAAAGCTGTCTTTGTAACTAAGCTTAAAGTAGAAAACAAAATTATTCCCACATTGTTATCTTCGATAAATGTTAACCCAGGCATCTACCAGTGTTAGCCAATACAGAACCTCAGATTTCATATATTACAGTTGCATCCTTGTTTTATTACCCAGATTAATATAATATAGAATTGAAATTGAATCTCCTACCTTTACCCATGAGAAATTTGGGCAATATCACAAGCATTTTGTGTCTCACTGTACCAGTTTGATGGTTGCAAAGCATTCAGCTTTCCACTGCTAAACACAACAGCTTGAGGTTCAACAAATCAGTGGTGTTGGCATTTGATATAGCTAAAGTAAGGGGGAGGAGAGTAGTTGCGAGATGGCACTGACAACTCCATTTCCACTTCTGTGCAAATTAAATGTAGGCTGGGACACAGAAATGGAACATAATTAGACATAAAAAGTAGGGCTCCAGGCTCTGGTTGACTGAAGATATTAGTACAGTGGAAAAAAAAAAAAAAGCCAATTAAACTAGTAGTTTAGCTTAGAAACTGCAGCATTAATAATGCTTATGGAACTACAGGGTCATAGCAATAGAAGTCCAGTTCTGGAAACACAGCACCTTCAATGACATCCTATCTCCATTTTACAACCTCTCCATTTAAAAAGGCATCATATTTGCTACTCTAGTGCCCCCACACTGGAGAAAAGCATATACAGAAGCAACAGCCATGATCACTGAACTGTCAGCATATGATATGAGCGATTAACAACCAAATAATAAAAATAACAGAAAAGTACATCATCCTCTTCTTATGGCTTTTAAGTCTTGAATGCAGTATATACAACACATGGATCCACAACTGAATAACTCTTTTAACTTATATCACATACATCTTTCAACATGCCAACCAGAAAAATAAGCACAACATATATTTGCAATCATCTACTGTGTTAGGCTACTTTAAATGACATTTTATAACTAGTAGGAGATTTATTGTCTACTCAGAAGCTGCCCAATAGGCAGCTACATATCATTGCTGCAGCTGTCTCCAAATTTGTCACGTTACAAAGCTGACTCAGACAGCGATTTTGTGCCAAAAGATTTTTGGCAGCAGTAGCAAAAATCCTGGTAATATCCCCTCTGGAGAGCACAACTGCTACTCCTGGAAGTGTGGAAAAGGCCAAGGAAAAAAAAAAAAATTGCTGATAAATCAAATAAGCTAGTTCCAAAATGCTTCAGCAACCACTGTCAGAAGTTCACAGGAGATGAACTCTAATGCTCAGCATCCCATTTCAAGTTTGTGCAAAGACGGAGAAAATATTTGCTCATTACAATATTTCTGTCTCTCCTCTTATAAAGAATAATTTCTGACTTCATTTCCACAGCCATGTTATTTTCTAATTAAGTCTCATGTAACGTTACACAGAAGAAAAACACTTAAATATCTGAGACTTTAAATACAAGGAAAGTGGATTCAAATGGTGGGTTTTTTACAACAATATATCACTTAGCTCCTACATGCTCAAGTTTAGCGCTCAACTCTCAGAGACAGGAGGTAAATGTCTGTCCTAACCAATAAACATTTCTTAGCCATTTCCAAGGAATCATGAAAATTATTTCCTTTACAAACCTTCTGTCCTACTGTCCACCTATGTGAAACTTCCCAAGGCAAAGATTGCTTTATGTATGCAAGTTCTGACCAAGGGTTCTGCCCAAGGGTAACTGTGAAATGAGAGGGTCAGGGAAAGAAGGAGAAAAAAAATAAATTTAAAATCAGTCAAAAGCCCCCACACGCTAAGGCATGTATTCTCCAAATTTATATAACGTGAGGTAACAGGTTTTAAGAGCAAGATAAAACAGGAAAGTGAGAGCCTAACAAAAAATGGTGACAATTCAGGATCCCCAACGCCTTCTCACAACAAGCAGATCGTCAGGTCTTGTCAAGAATGAAGCATTTCGAATTGAAAAAAACCACCACCTAACCTATGTAAATCACCTATGTAAGCCTACCCTGTACATAGCAGGGATGTAACTTGGATTACCTCACAAATACAGAACCATAAATGATTAAATGACTACATGTTTTTAAATAGCAGGCATATATTGAGGAATACAATATTTATTTAGAGATTTTAACCACTTCTATTCATACACAAATATAATTTCAGAATCTTCTGCTTACACTCCAGTTTCAAGCACCTTATGTGTACCACTTAACACAGGAAACCAATCTAACACAAAAACAGCATTACTAACATCGCTTGTTACATGGGACAAAGTCCCAAACAGCTAAGCCTGGTTTCAAAGTTCTCCTGTGGATTGACAGTACCTTCCAAATTTGGGATTTATAGATCTATTTTTTTCTTGCTAAAGGAGCTACTTACGCATTGCCCGACCTGAGTGTTCAGCTGCTTTTTACCAACAGTAAATTCAGACAATTCACTAAGAACCTGCAAGTGATATGTGATGGTTTGGACCCAATTAAAATCTAAGCAAAACCTCAGAAAACTTTATGTACTCTGATTCCCCATACTGTATCAGAGGTGCTCTGTCACACAGACAAGTGCAGATCTTTAGCTTCAATAGTTTGTTGGGTTGAATTAGTCATCTTCTACATACGAAAGAGTTTTGTTAGTACAGAAGTTGTTTAATTGGAGCTCATGACAACCTCCTTGAACAACCACTGGCATATGTCAGAACAGAGTCAGAACTTCTTCTTTCCAAGCTAATTTTTGCTGCAACAGCCTCTGCAGGGCACTAGAAGCTGGAGTAAGCTAGAGCGAGCTAGAACAATTTTTAGATTATGTAGTTTGCATGAGCAGTGTGGCTGGCATCTGGTAGCTCTAAAAATAAATATATATTTTTCAAAAAAAAAATCAATCTGAGATGATGGAATTAATGTTTCACATCCCTTTTGGCAGCTTGTATTTCTTCATTTGCCAGCTACTCTATTTTCTTTCTATTTTCTCCGGTCAAGTATGTTTCATGGTTATTCAGTAGATTTATATATTTTCTTATGCCATTGCCTTAGTACTGTCAAACAACCGAGATGATAGTTTCTGGTAGCTAATTCTCTTCCCACAAGATCACAGGGACTTCAAAAGATAAAATTATCATCTTGAGTCTTTCCCACTCACATGCAGAGTTGGTTTGAGGTGGCCAATTGATAGCCAAGCAGGGCACAGGTCACATCAGTATTTGCAAATTCTGTCAGTGCAGATGTGCTATTGGATTTCTGAGTGTTGTGTGTGATACACAAAAGAGCTGGTACACCCTGCCATACACTGCCTCATAGGGCTAGCAGACTTATCTTTCAGTACTTGAAATATAGATATTACTGAAAATCTCTGCACATTTTATTGGTCTACCAACATTCAAATCAGAAGGAATTGAATTTTGAGTATTAAGATCTAAATCACACCAGAACTGTCTATAAATAGAAAATGTAAAAAAAGTCTAAAAGCCAATATGAAAGAAAATTGTGATTTTCAGACATCATCTATGGCTGGACAAATTCTCAGCAAGTATTAGAAAAGCCCACAGATCTGTCTGTTCATCTTTCATGCACCATAGCTACTTAGAGCAATATCTGACTACTGCTAATATTTTGGATGTTCGATGAAACATTTTAAATCTTTACATCCACAAGTAACATGGCCAGCTAACGATTTTATCAGAAAACAAATAGATCACTGATGCTGTATTTTTCCACGCCAACACATCTGCACATGCACCATGAGACGACGAGATGAAGAAATCCCACTTTGAACAGCACTTTTCAGTTCAGAACCTTCAGTTTCCTTCTGTTTGCAGCAATGCAATGGAACAACTTCTGGAGATTTTCCTAGGCTCACTCTTCACCACAGAATTATCAACCAGATGCAAGATTTCCAAGGAGAGCAAGCAACCAGAAAAACAGCTGAAAGCTTGTACATTTATAAAACTTTGGCTGAAATTCAGCCTTCTAACAGCTGCAGCCACGTTCATGACATTTTGAAAAAATCTGAACTTCAGTCCTACAAAGATTTGCTTTGGTGGGCAAGTTTTTGCTGCCCTATTTTAGGATACAGAAAGGACTCATCATATCTCTCTCAGGGTAAAGCTTAATTTTTAATGAATTGTAATTAAGAACTGAAGCGCCACCCTCTCTCTGTCCACCCCCGCATGGCTTAAAACTCCAGATACCACCTCTTCACTATTCCATTTCCTCCCTCTTCAGCACTGGAGGCATAATGTACAGTGTAGGGCCCTCCCATCTCTTCATAGAATTAAACAGATGAATAAACTAGGACAAATCAGGAAGCAATTCAGATTATGGCATATTTTCAAAGGCTGTGTACTTTTAACATTCCTTGAAATGCCAGCAGAAAACTGAAGATCTGTAATTTCAGCAGCTTTCATATCTGGGACCTATTTTACATAGCAAGAGCTTTCAAGGTTTGAAGGTTTAGTGTTCTGAGCCACCCTAAAAAATAGGGCAATCACAGACAGAATCCACCTTAAAACCAATAACAGAAAGCTCACATTGCAGATGTTATTATTCTCTTTACTTTAGTAGTCTGTCGCTCATTATTATTCAAGTTGCCCTTAGAGGTAGCCTTTAATTAAATATTTATAACTGAGTAATTACTTATGGAGTTACTTTGAACATCTAAGCTTTTAGTGCCATATTGTTAGTTAAGACATATCAATGAATGGTAATAATAACAAAGCAATCCACCCTTACCTTTGCATTGACACCCAAAAAATGAATTCATAATTTCCAATCCCCATACCCCTTCTCAGTCTAACTTCACTAGCTAATGTTCTGCTTTCACCTGAGCTTGTGATAGACACACACACACTTACCAATTCCAGTATATAAAGTGGAAGTGTCTTATTTTTTAAGCTATACAGCACTGGTTTACATTTCCTATTGAGTCATCTTCTCATATGATTATGATACACAGAAATCTACAAAGACAGAAACCCTGTTGCACACTAGTCTCACTAGAATAGGTACTAGTGCTTAATATTACATATTGGTTGTTTACAACAGTGCCATAAAGTAGACTGGTGGGTGCCTCTATCTATGTCTGATTGCCTATAGAGCAATGTAGGGACAACCAGTCATTTGCAGGAGTGTTGCCTGACGAACTACAGTTGGAAATCTGATTAATTTATAATTCACCTGGTTATTAATCAAATTTAAGTCACGTGTATTTATGCATACAGTTACATATATGCATGAACTCTGGCTGGCTTGCTTGCTTGTGAACACAACAGTTGCTTAGGATAAGATTTATAGCGTGGATCTCTGGAAAACAACCTCAGCATCTCGTTTCAGTTTGAAATGGGGAGAGGGAATAACATGAGAAAATCTTAAGAAATATCCTTTGCTTCAGCTAGTGTTTTAAAACTAATATACAACACCTTCCTCCAGAGCTTTGGGTACTTTTGGCAATGTTCGTATTTCTAGAATTACAAGTTCAGTTAAATAGAGTTAGAAGAGCAAACAGCAAAAAGCTACTTCATTATTTTCAATCACATCAATAAACATGGTATGTTAAAGGCTTCAGTACAGTAGTTAATAATCTTAAATCTCTCTAATGAAACATTCTGAGATCCACTGTTTGTCAGAGAATATTCTCTGCATTTATTGCTATGATCTAAACTTTCATGTTCAAGCCATGTCTATAAAACATTGTTGATAGTAGTTAACATACTAGGCTTTTAAATTTTTATCTAGAAAGGCAAACTGCTGAACAGAGCTCTACAGAAAATTTTACTCCACTAGACACTAGGTTAGATATTCATTGGGGAAAGACATCTTGAATGAATCTCCATATCATCACAGGTCCTTGGCCTCACTGACTGCTACACAACAGGACTATGAAGACAGCAGAAGGAATATAAAAAAGAAAAATCACTCTTTTCAGCTCAAATCCATTTAGAAAGATAGGAATTCAAATAGCATCATCTCCCTGTCTTCATTTTGCCCTCAGTTCTGTGGCAAGCCTTCAAAATGCTAAAGATAGAACCTGATCTTTGAACACACCTTTTACAGACACTTCTATCTCTGTGAACTCAAAGCTCAATTTTTGCCAAATCAGAGGCACAAAAAAAATTGTAATCAAAGCCTCAGTAGGGTGCATGACATAAAGCAGCTCAAAACAAAAAGAAAGTTTAGCCTATTTCGGAAAAAGAGCTTTCCAAAAGTGCCCTTTTCTCACATGATCACTTTAGAAGAGGAGGTTCCAGCCAAAGCATTACCTGGACCACTTCAAGTACATCAGCGACAGTGGCTTCTGGCAACCTTGAGCACACTTAATAGAGAATCCCAACAAAAAGTGATTATTCCCTCCACCCCCTTCTTCCTAAAAGTACAGAGACAGACCTGAAAGAAGATAATCTAAATCACTATAAAGAAAAGTATAATTACCTTCAACAAAAATACAAGTAAGTGAACTGCAGAGAAACATGGTGATTCACTGGATGTGATACACGGTGTTTAACATTAACAAAGCTGGGAAATCAACCAAGAACACCTGAACCATTCCAAATCTGTTATCCCATAAGTTTAATTTTTCAATAGTCTAAAACAATGAGAATGTGAATCCCAAACAGACCACCCCTGTAAGACGTAGGTATAGTTAGAAACTATGCAAAAGGCATCATTGGAGTTCTGTAAATGAGATGGGGAATTTATTATTTCTTATCTTACCACAGAAAGCTAAGTCACAGAATCGCCAAAGTTGGAAGAGACCTTGAGAGGTTAGCCAGTCATGCATCCCACTCCAAGCTGGGACAAACACTGAATTTAGATTAGGTTGCTCAAGGCTTTGTCCTGAACAGTCTAAAAAACCTCCAAAAATTGTGTATTTAAAGTGAATCATAGAATGATTAGGGTTGGAAGGGACTCCCAGAGGTCATCTAGTCCAACCCCCCTGCAAGAAGCAGGGACACCCCCAACTAGATCAGGTTGCTCAGGGCCTCATCCAACCTGGCCTTGAACTTCTCCAGGGATGGGGCATCCACCACCTCTCTGGGCAACCTGTTCCAGTGCTCCACCACTCTTACAGTAAA
>VXBZ01006334.1:45095-128859 GCA_013399135.1 Heliornis fulica | reverse complement strand
AAAAAAAAAAAAAGAAATAAATCTAGAAGTGGGGCTTCTGATATTGACTAGTCAATGAGATCTTCTGCTTCCAAAAAGTGGAATGGACTTCCCACTGACCTTCCTAATCTCATCTGCAGTCTAGCAACTTCTCCCTCCAGTTTGAATTCCTGTGACAGCTGGAAGCCCAGCAGAAAAAGGAAAGATGTTTTTTCCCCCTACCAAAAAGGCAAGTCTGCTGTGCTCGCACGAGGGTGTCAAATAATACAGGAGCCACATTCATTCTAATCATGTCAGTCTGTCACTCTGTGTGCACCTTTAATAAAGGAAAAGCAAAGGGAACTAATGTGGCCCTTCTAGAACAGAATAACCTTTTTCCTTACAATACAATGCTGTGCTTTTGTCATTAAGAGGCCAGAGCCCATTTCATCAGCTATTCCTAGTGTATTTCTTTGCAATGGTGTGCTGTACACATACTCCATTTGTTTCTCTGAACCAACTGGATATTCAGGGAAAGTTTGCCCAGACAAACACATTAAACAAAGAAAAAGTAAGTATTTTAGACCTGTAGTATAAATCTTATTTTTGTTGTACTTGCTCTGCTCATATTTTTCTTCTTTTACTAAAAAACATAAATAGCCAGTTTTCTGGGTAAATATTAATTAATCTTGTTTATCAGCCAGAAAGCAGCATACAGAAGCACCAAGTTTGTCCTCTAATAACATAACTTGTTATCTGATGTCATTTAAGGCTATAAACATTAGACTGCCACAAATGCAGCGTTTGGCTCTGAGTGAGTCTTTAAAACTCCTGTCTCTGTGCCACCTCTCCTGCAGAGCTATCATACAAAGTAGAACTGGAAACCAACAGCTCAAGTGCTGGAAATAAAATTTCCCAACATACAGGCTAACAAAGCCAAACTGCATACCCAGTTACTGCTGATGATATATCCACCATAATTTAAGATCAAAAAGAATTCAGAGAACTGGAAGGTATCCCTATAAGCTTTAGGTGGAATGAGTCTCCAACTCAGAGAATACGTTAGAGGCAGTACTACTCTGCATTAAAGATGTGGCACCTTATCTGCAACCTTAATATTTTAACATTATTTGCATATAGTGAATTAACAGAAATTACTCTGCAGAGCTCTTTCAAAGTCATTGTTCTTCCCACCAGCCCCTCCTGAGAGTTAAGAGCAAAATCCAGAAACAACAAAACCCTCCATAAAGGTACCTACAAAAATGGATATGCAAAAGAAATCAATGTGAGTGGCCTAATGAAGTACTGCATTTCAGAGGTAACTTTTCGTTTTATATAACATCAAACAGCAAAACAAAGAGCTGTATTAAAAAAAAAAAAGCAAACTTAAATGCTGATATGCAATCTTTTACGGCTTTCTCACTCTCTGTGGTTTTTCCAGCCCTATGAAGCACTAGTACCAACCCTATCAAGCATTGGTAGAATTTCAGGAAACATGAAAACTAAAGCAACAGCCTTCTCCGAGTGTACCACAAGTACAGCTTGCATCCAGCTCTAACAACAGACATCAATCTATTCCCTTCCTGTTGGCACCGTAATAGCAAAGCAAAACACGGCTTTTGTTATCAGACAGCAAACACAGCTTGTCAGGAAACCTACTCCTCTCTCCTTTTCAAAGGGGCATTAGCTTCTGCTGCTGTCCCTTATCCAATCCAAATGATCACACATCATCTGTTATCCCAAAAATTAAATGCTCACTTTGTCAAAAAGATACTCTTTGACACATCAAGCATGCTCTTATGTTATTCATGTTTTATCCTACCTAGTTATTCATGTTTTATCCTATCTAGTTTCACCTGACTTCACATCAACAGTAAGCTTTAAGACAGCTCAAGAATCAGTGTAGTGATAGCTGATAATTAATAAGACTTTGCATATGAATTTAAAAAAAATATATTCAGCATTTGTTGTGTAGATTACATGAACATATTACCTCTACATAAACATTTGCAGCAAAAAGCTTTGTGTTCAATTAAGATCAGTAAACTAGCATCTGTATTGACTGTACAATTCAGATCTTATGAAGAGTCAAAAACCTTGGAAGAAAAATTAGCATAGTATTGAAGGTCTGACAAGCAGATATGTACAATACTGAGAATGCCTCACCTCAACAGCCTGTCTGAGCAGACTGCAAATCTCAGTATAAAAATAGAAAGAGAAGATGAAATCAGATGAATCTTTACAGAACAGTAAGATTCTGGACTAATATAGAACAGCATCACTCCTAGTGAGGGATCTGGAAGGAATATTTCTGCTACCTATTGTAGATGCATAGCGAATTCAACATTAAATCTTTCAGGCTGTATTAGTTATTACTTCACACCATGCAGACCTCCTCCTTCAGACACACAAAAAAGGACCAGACCTGCTGTTTTCTCTTTATCTCTACATTTTTTCACCACTGCAGAGAAGCGGTGAGATTACATTGCTGAGCAAAGCGTAAGAGGTTAGGCAAGAACTGTAGATTGGCTAATTTCATTATTTAATACAGCCTGTCAAGTACAACAAACCAGATAACAATGCTGCAGACACACAAAATGGAATGGAGTCTCACCAGTGCAAATAGAAGAGAATATACTGGAAAAATTGATGAGAACAAAGAGAAATCACCCTGAAAAACAGAAACTGGAATCTCAGAAAATGGACAAAAATATAACAATGACAGCAGTGAAGGACATGATTAAAAGTATTTACTATAGTTAAAAGCTAGAGACAAAGAAAGAGTGTAAGCATGCCTTTAACATGGCTTGAACAAGGCTAACACATCTCAGCTCTATGCAAAGGTTTGTCTTTAAAGTAGACAACAGCTTTTCTGTGTGGCTCTTGGTGCTGTGGCACTGTTAAAGCCTGAGCAACCGAAAACAAAAATTAAGATAATCTGTTTTTCATAAACCAGTTCCTTCAGCTGATACATAGTTCTCCTCAGCTCAAGACAAACATGCTGCCCTGAAAAGAAACGCTGAAGTGCTTTACTCACAATAATTTTTATGAGTTTTTTTCAGTGGAGGATTAGCAGCAACATAAGCAAGAGCTAGGATCAGAACTAAGGCCAGGAATGGGGCTGAGGGACCTACTCACAAGCAACTACTCACACCAACCATTTCTGCCACATTCTGAGACGGGGTTGGATAACTGATATATTTGTACTTAATTCAATGCTTGTGTGTTTTCAGAAAGAATGTGGAAGAAAGGTGGACTGCTTTGAAATGTTTTCTAAGTCTTCTCCGTAATATTTTGCCCAATCAATATTATGCCTTTAAAATTCTGTATCAATAGCAAGGGGACAGTCAATGTTTTCCCGGACCAGGGCCTCACACAACTTCTCAGTAAACCAAGGCATTTTAGAATGTATTATTCCATTACATGTCTTAGAGTGATTGAGGAAATTCACTGCCATACTCAGATGACCAGACAGCACTGGAGAAAGTAAGAACATGACAAATCATCACTGCCCTCAAAACAACCAGCCTAAAGAACTCTGTACAGTCCATTTAGTACGTGACCAAAAGAGTAAAGATCTAAATACAAATCTAAATTGTCCCATTATATCAATAAGGTGACACTTCACCTAACAGAAAAAGGACCCATGGCCAGATTTTACCTGGTACTACTGTAATTTAATCACACCCACCCCACACATATGCATAAACAGGAAAAAAAAACCAAAGCAAAAACCAAAAATAAAAATGGTACAGACCAGGAAATGCAAGCATATTTCTACCTTGCAAGTTCTTTTTAAAAAATTGCTTGAGTCGAACCTCCACAGGAAAGAGCACTGAATAACATTACAGCAGATGCAGAAGCTATACATACAGCACCATTTTAATCTGTACCACATGCTACGCCTCGCTGATGATGGTACCCAAACCTGTTCAACTTTTCATATAGTTGTTATCCTGCACGAGTTAAGAAAAAAAATTTGGTAACTGTGTGTGGGAGGAGTAAATCAGAACATTTATTTTCTGGTTAAGTTGAGAGTGAAACAAGAGGTCTGTAAATTAACATTAAAAAATGGCCTTTCTCATTTCTAGCATGGGTTCCCTGTAATTTCACAACTCTGCTAATTCAAGTGCTCTGCAAAGAACATCAAAAATTTATAGCAATCTTGCATATGTACCCAGTAACAGCAAAATAGAGAACTGTACAAAGGCATTATTCATAGAAAGAAAAATATTTAAAAGCATATTTTTTTGAAATATATTTTTTTCCCTTTCTACTTAAAAGATCTTGTGTCACATCAAGAAAAAAGGGACTGAGATTAGGTCTATAAATTCACAGAAGCCAGAATTTCCTCTTAACCCTTCTCTATGAAGGCTAAACATGCACAAGCTTTTAATAGCCAAAAAAAACAAGAGCTAGACACGTGTTCTGTGATCCTCCTTTGACACCTGGCACTTTGCTCACCCCTGAAACCTTCCTGAACATTTTAAGATCCTTGCTCTCTTGCGATTTCAGTGAGACTTCTTTTCAGATCTTCATACATAAAGTATACAAAGACATTGCATTTGTCAAAACATGGACTTGTTACCCACACGTGTACATTTTGACTGACTGTTTTGCTCTTTGAACTGCTTATTCTTACCTTACCCTACTAGTATCTGTTCATTTTCTCTAGAGACATCAGGATTTTATATATTTCTTGGTAAAGTTTTTGATCCCTAGTTTGGTGTTTACCTACTTCTGTTAACATTTTTTTCTTTGCTCCTTCCTCTTTCCTTCTAGGATACAAGCTGAATAAGATACATCATGTAGGATTTTTGAACTTGGGCCAATTTCCCATCTTTTTATTCACACTGGTACCATGGAAGATTTTCCACATCACTCAAATTAATGTTTCACAAAAACCTGGATGACTTGACAGCTGTTACTACCCAAAACTGCAGTTCCATATCATAGTATAAACTGTGAAAATGAATGACAGTTTTTAATTATTAATTCTTCATACTTAATAAATTTCACATCAGCCTTTTTTGACCGTATTAGCAAGTCATCTCTGGATTAGATGTAATCTCATTTCTGAGTCTTTTTAAAACACATATACTGAGATCAGTGTACATGGGCAAATATCATTTTGCCCAAATGACCACAGGATTGACCCTGGAGCTCATAGAATAACAGTGCTGCCCATTTTCCTAAAGAAGCGAGTGGCTACCAACTGTATGTACCTTTACCTTATCTCCACTGCCACGGTAGCTGTTAGATTTAGACCGGTGGTATGAACAAACTATTCTTCTGCATCACATTTAAAACCTGTAACTTTGAATTTTCATTCTAAATATGTCCAGCCTGCTAACCCCTACAGCTCTTCTTGATCCTGTCTCTCTTTTTGCATTTGACTGAGGACAGAAAGCTGGTCTGCAGCTAAAAATTGTCCTCAGTAGATGCTCAAGAATTTACCTGAAAAGGCTTCCAGAAAGTTTGCAAAACATTCTTAGCAGTTCCCTGTATTTCTTGTGTTTCATTGTTTCTCTTTTCTTCACTTTTGCTGCTCTTTCAATCTCACCTCTGTTCTTACACACACTTTAATTGAACCCATTGTGCTTTTGAATTTTCCTATTAAGTAAGAGCATATCTTGCACACCAGGTGGGCAATTACAAGCGCTCACTGCTCTGGTCTGCTGGTGAATTTTTCAAATTAAGTCACCTAGGTCCTCCAAGAGCAGAAACACATCAATAGACAACTTTCAAGTTAAAGGAGGTTCTAGGAGGGATATGACAGCTGCATTTCATTTAACTGCATCAGGGACTAGTTAAGCCATCTGGACACCCATAAATCCATGAGTCCTGATAGCGTGCACCCAAGGGTGCTGAGGGAGCTCGCAAGAGTCATTGCTAGGCCACTGTTCATCATCTTTGTTAAATCCTGGGAAATGGGAGAGGTGCCTGAGGATTGGAGAAAGGCAAATGTCACTCCAATCTTCAAAAAGGAGAAACCAGGTAACTATAGACCAGTCAGCCTCACTTCCATCCCCGAAAAGGGGATGGAATGACTTATTCTTGGTGCTGTCTCCAGGCACATCAAGGATAAGAGGGTTGTTAGGAGTAGTCAGCATGGTTTTACCAAGGGGAGGTCATGTCTGACTAATCTAATAGCCTGTGGTGAATGTGGTTTTTCTGGATCTCAGTAAGGCATTTGACACTGTCTCCCACAGCATCCTGGTGGGCAAACTGAGGAAGTGTGGCCCGTAGTGAAGTGAGGTGGTTTGAGAGCTGGTTGAAGGGAAGTCAGAGAATTGTCATTAATGGGGCAGTCTGGCTGGAGGCCTGTAACTAGTGGAGTCCCTCAAGGGTCAGTACTGGGACCAGTACTGTTTAATGTCTTCACTGATGATGTGGATGAGGGAATAGAGTGCACAGTCAGAAGTTTGCTGATAACACAAAGCTGGGAGGGGTGGCTGACACACCAGAAGGTTGTGCTGCCATTCAACAAGATTGAATGACAGGTTGGAGAGCTGGGCAGGTAGAGGTTTAATGAGATTTAACAAGGGCAGGTGTAGGGTATTGCATCTGGGGAGGAACACCACCACCAAGAACCAGTATAGGTTGGGGACTGGCCTGCTGGAGAACAGTGAAGGTGAGAGGGGCCTGGGGGTCCTGGTAGGTAGCAGGATGACCATGAGCCAGCAATGTGCCCTCCTGGCCAGTAAAGCCAATGGCATCCTGGCATGTATTAGAAAGGGGGTGGCTAGTAGGTCAAGAGTGGTCCTCCTTCCCCTCTATTCTGCCCTGGTGAGACATCACCTGGGATATTGTGTCCAGTTCTGGGCCCCTCAGTTCCAGAAGGACATACAACTCCTTGATAGAGTCCAGTGCAGGACCACCAAGATGATTAAGGGTGTGCAACACCTTCCTCATGAGGACAGGCTGAGGGAGATGGGTCTCTTCAGCTTGGAGAAGAGGAGACTGAGGGGTGACCTCATTAATGTTTATAAATATGTTAAGGACGAATGTCAG
This sequence comes from Heliornis fulica, assembly GCA_013399135.1. Taxonomy (NCBI): domain Eukaryota; kingdom Metazoa; phylum Chordata; class Aves; order Gruiformes; family Heliornithidae; genus Heliornis; species Heliornis fulica. Next base: position 121,887 of record VXBZ01006334.1, on the reverse strand, counting down.
GAGGAAGGATCCAGGCTCTTCTCAGTGACGGCCAGTGATAGGACAAGGGGAAATGGTTCCAAATTGGAACATAGGAAGTTCCATCTTAATATAAGGAGGAACTATTTCACTGTGAGGATGACAGAGCACTGGAACAGGCTGCTCAGAGAGGTTGTAGAGTCTCCTTCTCTGGAGACATTTAGGACCAATCTGGACACGTTCCCGTGTGATCTAATCTAGGTGATCCTGTTCGGGCAGGGGAGTTGGAAGGGATCTCAAAAGTTCATCTAGTCCAACTCCTGACATTCTGCGATTTCACTTATTTTTAAGATGTAAATAGAACTCATGATACAGCCACTTAAAAGTTATTGAATTAAGGAGATGAATGCCAATATGATATGTGGAATAAAAGCAAAAATATTCCTGTCCTGCAAAGTTATGTTTCTTCTTATTGCTTTCCTCTATTTCCAGCCAGAATTTTTGGCATCAATAGTTGACTACTAGAGTCAAATACCAACCTATGAGAAGAAACTAACTCTTACAAAATACCTATTTTATATTGTTTTTAGTTCAAATTCTTTATTTTTAGGTTCTGCATAATATGAATACATTTAGATAGTATTTCATGCCAAATAAATAAGGATTAAGCCACCCAAAAATTAGCAAATACCATACAGTATCAGTAATTCCTTGGGCTAACATGACAGACCCTTTCTGCCAACGCAGGCAGAAAATCATCTAGAATGGACCTCATTGATAAAGATTGAGGAGCTGTTATGTATTATTTGTCCAAGCAAAAGAAAGGATGTCAGCATCTCACTTGGCAATATTTAGATCACAGAATCATTCAACAGCAGGGGTTGAAAAGGACCTCTACAGATTCACAGAATTGTGGAGGTTGGAAAGGACCTCAAGATATTGCATCCAAACCCCCGCCAAAGCAAGTTTCCTAGACTAGGTCAGACAGGTAGGCATCCAGGTCCAACTCCCCTACAACGATGTCCTATTAAATCAAGTATCCAAGTAGCTATTGATACTGAGCATTGGCTGATACCTAGCGGAGAACTTCAGGACGAGAGAGAAAATTCAAGGCAATTGGTACAAGCACAGTCTCTTGATCTCAGTTTCTTTACCTTGTCAGATTGATTATACCATGTATAAAATTGTTAGAAACAAGTTGTAGAAGTCCAGAGTGATGCCAATCAACTCTCTTGGGCAATCACCCAAAACATTCAAAGGGAACTGGCAAAAGCTGACATTTCGGGAAACACGTTCCAGCTCTTGGAATATCCCTACAGTCCCACAGGGACGTGCTTTTCTGTGGAGGCTGGACACAAACATGACATCTCAGTGAGGCAACAAAACTCTTAACTGCTCCAAGATACCACTTTCAAACTGAAATCAATATACAACTTGAAAGGAAATGTAGAATATAAGGAAGTCTAGTTATGGACAATTCAGCAAAAGAACCAAAGAAAGACAGGAAAAGTAATAAATTAACCACCCAGCCGCACAAACTTTAAGAGGCAGAAGAGGACAGAGATGTTTTCAGAGCTGTGCTGATCTGCATGGTTGTTCAGCCCATGTGCCCACCTTCATCTCTGGAGACTGCTTAGCCTTGTTACTGGCTGGACCTACACATGGCACTGGCAGAAGGACCAGATCTCTTCAAATCACAGTCTGGTCATACTGTCCAAAGGCCTGCACCTGTAGGTCTTTCCTCTCATGGCATAGCAGAACTTTTTGGTCTCCTTTCCTGTTGCCTTCAGAGATGTAGTGTAGTTGATAAATTACAAAGATTGACACTGATTACAATTGTCAAATTGAGCACAGAGTCCCTTACTGCCATAAAAAGCCAATTTCAGTTACACCAGGCTGTTCTAAATTAAGCAGGGTGACATAGTACAGCTGAAGTTTCTCTAAGCACAACTGACTTGTGTTAGCAGCATTACATCCTTAAACAGAGAGCAGCCTGTCTCCAGGTACTGCTATAATTATAAATACCTCTCATCCTGTGAGCAAATTTTCTTCCCAATGCTCTCAAAGCAGTTCTCTAAATCTTAAAAATAGACAAGTAAATTAAATGGTCATTCAAGCAGCTTATCTCATTAATCACGAGGAGGGAAAGATCTCATGATTTACAATCAAAATGAAAACTAATTTTCTCTCATTTTCTCTCAAAGGCCAAAACAATTCACTTGAACATCCTTAAAGGAAACATAAGAATGAGACAGTTTATAATGGCTTCAGACAAACCTACTGGGGTTTGAATGTTGATTGCATTTGTCTTATGTGACTTTTTTTTCTTTTCAAACTTCTCTGCATTGGCTAATTAAGGAACAAGTCTTGTCAAAACATGTAAAGGGCTATATAGAGATAGCAATAGTAATTAATATTTTATAATGTTCTGCATAATGATAAATAATATAACATAAGTTAACAGATAGAGAAGAAGCAAGACTGCACATTACTTTTAAAAAGAGTTTAAGGGAAGAGTCACATGGTTTTTGTAGACCAGACACATCCATATATTTTTAAACCATTTCCAACCCCACCCTGGTTAGCTGTTACCATAGGCTAATTTGCCCTTTTCAAGCACTTAGCTTCTACTGATTTTACATCAGCTTTTTCATGAGTCAGTTGCCCTACATACTCTGCAGAATTTTTTAGTTCTTAAGCTCTGTGACTTCACGGTAAGTAAACTGCTCCCACAAGAACTTTTAGAATCTGGGCAGAATTTACTACAAGACAATGGGTGATGAGTCACCTCAGCAGTAATCCTAAATCACTTGCCTGTAGAGTGTTCTTCAACTAGGGGTTAGGCAATACATGGGCAATCCTACAGAGTTGGGCTGACTATATATCATGACACAAAGGAAGATTCATACATGTTTAACTATAATATTTCATACATGTTTAAGATGTTGTCAATTCTTCTAGTAACAAATGGAAAATAACTATAAAAAAATCTCCTATTTTGAAATACTTCCTACTTGATTTTCTGGAAGATTTGGTCAGCATACATTAGTGCTGCATTCTTCATTTACAGTTCTAATCCTTTCCCCCCCCCACCCCGCTATTTCCCACTTAAAAATATGTGGGGATATAACTTTAGCATTGTTTTCCTAATGACTGTAGCCACTGATTATAAAAAATATAATTAATATGCTCATTTGTATTTTAGCTGGAAACTTTACATACAAAAACTACTGGGATGTATTTTTCCTTGTCAATCACTTCACAGATTCTGAGATTTATATATTTTCCACCCTTACCCATTGCATCAAAACACAAAACCAAGTTCAATATTGTCTTAATCTATTTTACAGTGACCAAGAAAAATGTTTCTGTAAGAAATCTGGAGCTATGAACTCAGAACTAACACACATTATGGATAAGAAAATGTAAAAAAACCCCAACAAAACAAACATAAAACAGCCTTTTACCGCTTCTTCAAGGAGACTTGACTTTCACCAGTGTGGCGAGATCGAAGGTAGAAACTACTCCATAGGAAGGTAAGATGGAAAGTCACTTAGTCTTGAAGGCTGCTTTGTACAAATACTTGCAACTTTCTAGACTAACACCATAGTAAAATTCTGGAAATAAATGGTGTATTTGACTATCAGTGAATAAACAAAAGAACTGCTGAAATGAGTTCTCACAGGATGTAGCAAAAAGCAAATCACTCCTAACAGTTCCTCCAGCTTTTATTTTTAATGGATTTCACAAGTGAATCAAAATAAACATATCTAAAAAGAAGTCAAACCTTACTTAGAAGCAGCTTAGAGGTTTCTTACAGGCAACATGCAAAAGGTCACAGAAAACCCTTTGCCTCATATTTACTGCTGATTTGGGAGGCTTGAAGTACTTAGGCTGCTTTTATGAAGAATGTAACACAAAACTTTCATCTAGCCATTATCTTTAGGCTACACACTGTGATAAGATTGAAGGAAAGGTGGTCTGGACAAAAATCGATTCTTTTTGCTTGCAGCCAAATTTACTACAGTGAATGAAAGCTAGAACATATTGACATTGCTGGCAGAAAGTTTAAAAAAAGATAAAAAAATAGAGACTTTTCATTCTATTATGAGCTGAGCAGCTGAGGACAGCACATACAGAAACAAGAAATCATTACTAAAACAGAACACAGTAGAAACAGTGTTAAGATATTAATTTTGCACCAGAACAGTATTTTCAGCGCAAGGACTCCAAAGTGGGCTTGTTCCTTCCCTTTCTTGAGAAGATGAACAAGATCTTGCAAACTAATCTAGCAAGCTGTAACAGATCAGAGCTTGACACCACAAGGAGTTCTGCACAGACTTTCAGATGGAAACCGGTACCTATATCTGAACATGCCAGGAAACTGGGTTAGCAGTTTTACAGGCTACATTTCTTGAAAATCATCATGTAAATAGATATTGATTCTTCCTCGGTTAAACAATGGCAGTTCTATTTCTTTGGAGCAAACAAGCTCTTTTGCACTATGGGTTATGTGAGCCTATAGGACCAGGTTATGTGCTGAAAAGGCAGTGAACTCAACTCCACTAACGTACAACTAATGCAGCTGAAAATTCAGCATTATTGTACAGAGTAATTGAAAGATGCAAACAGCTTTGATCTAATATTGCCATTACCTAATATTGCAGACATTAATCTCTGAATCACATACACAGTAGTAAGTTAAGATCATAAACCAAATTAAAATATAATGAATGTTCAAGTCTTAATTAAATTAGCCTACACCTGGTTTTACTATATCAAATTTATTTTAATGTTTTATATATTAAAAGCATTTTTGAAATTACAAGAAATACTGAGGGGGGATAATCTTTTACCAGAAACATATTTCATTTATGTAGAAGTCTTATAACAGTAAGAAGACTTACAACACTTTTATTGAGCAACACCTGCCTTTAGCAACTTTTGGGATAGGCATAATCACTACTGGCTGACAAGAACAGGAGAGATAATGATCATCATGAATTATTTTGAGAAGAGAGTACCTGCAGTACAAGCACAAAGAAATGATAAGCAAAGCTTATAATATTGCCCTTCACCATAAAGACAAGACAACTCTGCTCATGAACTCCAACATGCAGGTGGAAGATGACATGGGCAGTGAAGAGGCATGCATAGAGATAGGCTGCAATATCCTCTGTAACCAAACTATATATAAATTCAAGGCATAAACTGTATCATTAAAAATAATCTTCTTGGTCAGAGAAGGGATTATGCTGCATAAAGGACAAGACTGAATACATGCGAACACAGAAACACCTGCACGTGTCTCCAGATCTTCTGTGATGACCCGCTGCTCGAGCTCTGCCATCATGCTGTGTTTTTTCACTCCTCTGAGTGACAGGGCCAAAGGCCATTTAACCTCATTTCCTCACTTTCAGACCCATCTTCTTCCAAGTTATGCCTGTCCATTCCAGCAGCTCAGGTGATCTCTCCACATGCAGTCTTCAGGCAAACACCAAGCTCTTTGGCCAAATGACTCTACCACAGTGCCATGCACACCAGCGGCAACGGCGACAAAATGAAACTAAGTGTTCCGTTTGCTTTAATGTTCTTTATCACCCATGCAATGTAATTGCTCCACATCCCCCAGCTTCTGGTAAACCACATCCAGAAGACAGCTCCACAGGCTTGTCATCCCACACCCTCCAGCCTTCTGGGGCTACTTGTACCTTAGGCAATCTGGATTTCAGCAGGCTGCTGCTTACCGTGTGCCCTGGATTGACGTGAACGGTGGTCCCAAGCTGTACTAGTACAGGCAATGTGTTCTCACCAGGAATTACAACCAGCCTCCTTGTGGAGGACATACAATTACAATTCAAGCCACAATGGATTTAACAGCCATTTAAGATTTAGGCTGCTGAGATTCTTGCCACTTTCTATTTTAAAACAGGCACTAAGTGACAAGAAGAAAGTTTTATGAAGAGCCTGCCTAGAGTGAACCTGTCACAGACATACATTTATGAATCATTTTAAGTGGTATGTTATCAACAGACCACCAGCTGGACTGAAAAAGTCTTTTAACTTCACAGTAATGAAGAGCAGTTAAACTTGAGCTCCTAATAAAAGTTTTTCCATAAAAATACAGAAAAGTATTACCCAGCATTTTCAAAAGGCAGAAATCCCAAAGACCAAAAGCTTGATAGAAGTACTATACAAATATTCTGCTACAATGATTCTGTATTAATGTCCTGCTAAGATAAAGCAAACAAGGACAAAGTAATAGAACTCTTGTTGAACAAGTACTGACATGTGGCTATTTTCAGTACCACTTTAAACAAACCTTGTTCTCTATGTCAGTAAACACTAGCTACTCATACCCGGAGTCTGGACACAGCACATTTTGCAAAAACTAACCTCAGGTTTTGAAGCTAGAAGAAATAACTCCCCAACTCCTACTGCTTGATGGGTTGATTTCTCCATCAAAGACATCTTCTTAAATACAAGGTACAGGCAATATTCAGGAGAACCCAATAACAGGCATTGTCACCAACTGTAGAAGCTTTGAGGAAAAGAGGTATGCAAGAATTAACAAGAGGAAAATGCAGGAGGCCAATGTATTATCCCCCTGATCCCCTTTCCTCTGTTCCTTCTTCCGTTCTTCCAACTAAACATGCACATTTCAATACTGGAAAGAATTGCCTCTACATGTATTTCTTTCCTCAGTCTGGCACATGCTGTGTGCAAGATAAGGAAAATGAATAAGCTTTCATTCTGGCAGATGCAATCCAGAGTCAGAAACACCCCGGCTACAAATAAGTTCTACCAGCTCCGCAGGAATCTTTTATTTTATTTTTAAGTGACTTAAGTAATCTGAAAATTATTTGCATCCACAAATTTTCAATCACTGAATGGTTGGAGGCCAATTAGGGAATTATCTTTCCAGCAGGGAACTATTCACACTTATTTTGCATTGGCAGGTTCTGCTCACTGTTAAAGTAATGTTTACCTATTTGTTCTAACAACATATGTTAATAAGTGCATGGGTTTTGAAAGAGTAGATGAAACCCCTTGAAAACAGAAATCCATCCACTGGTGCACTTACATCCTGATGGCACCAAAGCCTTCCTGCCCAGCAGCTGGAACACATTCAATTTTCCATGTTCACAAAACCACCGTCCTTTTCCACCACCTTCATATAGGTACAGACACAAGGAATTTGTAGCTTTGTCACATACCAACATTTTATTCTTTGAAAATCTTATCCTGTCATTCATATTGGGACAATTTTTGCTTATTTGATAAAACCTCCATGAGAACATTATGCCATAGTTCTAAGTCACCTGACTTGTCAAGATCACCAAAAAAAAAATGGCCAAAGCATATTAACTGCATTAAACCTTCAGCAGAAACAAGAAAGGCTTGGAACATCTTTCCATTTGCATTATCTACCCAAATACCCACTAAGGTAACTAGTGGAACTAGTCAGCCAAGTCTTCATCTGTTTTCCAGAATATGGGCTTCAGTTCCTCCAGCAGCTTCAAAACTCCCCAGTCAGTGCAGTAACAGCTCTGACTCCCTTCCCACACCAAATCAGAACAGACATTTAACCCTCACTTCCTATAAAAGTTTTCCAGTACCCTGTGCAGCTCTAGCTGTAAGTACAAATTACACCATGTAGTAGATGCTTTTGGTATCTCTATGAGAAATCAATGCAGTTCTTGTCTATTACTCATTTATTTAGACAAAATAGCCCATAAAGACCAGCTTGTAGCAAATACAATTTTCAGAAGTGATGTTGGCATGCAGTTCTGTAGGAGTCAAGAGAACTTCAGACTTGAAAATAAAACTTCGTATTGCACACAGGATCAGTTGTTCTTTCCCACCATGCTGCGCTCTATGCTTGCTCCCTCTAAAGTCAGGAGCGTGGGGGGAAAGGGGCGTACAACATAATCGCAATTTCAGTGTAGCATAGACAAACAAAATAGAAGTTGCAAACTAGAATCTAAACTTTTTGAGACCAAAAGCAAAAAAAAGGTATTTTGATACTTATAGAATGTTGCTGAAGTTTTGATGATATTATTCCATCAAAACTGACCTTTTACATATGTATCCTAGCAAAAAAAAAGAAAGGAAAAAAAAGTAATCCAAATTTCTCATCTAGTTCTACAGGGTAAATCCTGGATAGAGTTTGGCATATGTGAAAAATAAAACAGAAAAAAAAAATTACAAGTTTTCAGAGGTCCTTAATGCCTTGTTTGATTTTTACAAATCTCCAGTTCCTAATACAAGAGTTGCATTTTAATTGTAGCAGCACAGAACTTGTTACAGCCACAAAGTTTCTTACCCATGTCTTGACTGGGCTTTGCCCCTACACAGGGGGCTTGGAACTGCTACAAGAAGCTGCTCTTGACACCCAAGCTAGGTTATGTTTGTCCACAGAAAAACCACCCCACAGCAGCACAGACAGAGCTTGGGATCTGGTTAGCCATGGCATTTCAGTAACACAGGACAGAACTGCATCCTCCCACCAAACAAAACGCACAAAGCCCCATGGTACAGCTTACCATTCCATAATGCTCTCAGACACACACTAAATCAGGAATGTATTCCCTTTTATCATTTAAGGGAGATCAGTTCAGAGAGCAGAGTTTCACTATCTGCCCAAGCAAAAGAGCTTGTTTGATCCAAGATGGCATATTCTAATAGGAAAAACTGCCAGAATGATGAACTTTAGAATAAACGAGTGGGACTGATGTGGCATTAACATAACTTTCCTCATAAATGCAGATCACAGATTGTGATGAGGCTGATGGCTTTGGGGAACTGAAAGATTTTAAACAAGATAACACTGAGAGCATTTAGTAAAGAAAAGAAGTGTGGGCGACATTAATACAATACTCAGAATAAAATGATGAGAAGGAGATGTTAAAAGTTAAAGCTATTATTATCATCATTAATTGTATCAGAAGACAACTTTCAGATGTGATGCTACAGTGTGTTAATTCATATAAATGCATAACCCAAGACAAGTCCCGAACCCACACTCATGGAGAGGTGCATTAAGAGCTGGATGGAACAAATGCCTCTACTTGGAGTATACTGGAGAGCTGGAAGATGTCCCAGCCTTCCTTTCTGCTGGATTATAACACCTAAACCCTTAGGCAGGCACACTCTATAAAAAATATAGAGACATACAAGAGCTTTGTGCAACATACGTAGCAACCTGTCTGTCTCCAAGAAACAGACTGGCAAATAAGCACTCATCACAAATAGTCTCAGGTTATTGAAAGATTAATTGCATTGTAACACAACTACTATAAAACTCTACATGTATATTGATACTGGTAATAGGAACTTTATATCAGCACTTGCACAGCTAGACTCATGCAGGAAATATATCAATCCCCAAGTATTGTTGTGTCTACTCGATCTCTTGATTTCATGATTTGAATCAAAATTATCTGGCTACAAAGGAAAAAAATAGTGAAAAGCTTCTCATTACATTCTGCAATTCACAGCAGATTCTCAATTATACAATGGCTTAACATTTTACACTATGTTAATCATTCGTGTTTCTATTGAGTTTAGAAAGAAACAGATGTGTCATGGCTCCTACTGTGAGGTGAAAAAAATATTTGTTTGTGATACATATGAAAATAAATCAATGTTAATGAAGCTTGAAGGCTACTGCCTATTTTCTACTTGATTACAAAAGCCCTTAGAAATTAGAAGGTTCTAAATGCTATTCTGCATCTCTTGTGCACCACACTTCTAGCTTTTTCCCTTCCTTTGAGGTTTAAGTTAAGAATCTGCTCACTGGTAACACTTTGCAACAGTTACAAGCATGAGATTGCAACACAAAAAAAAAAAAAAAAAGCTGACAGTCAAAGCAAATTTCTCTCCCCTTTAGCCTGTACCTCCTCATTGTCTAGACCTGGAAATGCTATTTCCACCCTCCTTGCTTTTATGAAAAGTTTACTCCTCCACCAATTTCAAGGTTCTCATTTAAAAATCAAGGATACATCAAAAGAAATGGCTATATTTTCATCCAGTTATGCATAGTTCTTCCAGAGCATAGATCAAAGCTGAAGTAGATTTCTAGAAACATTTCTCATTATTTTGAAGCATCCACCAACTCTTTTTAAGCACACTGGGGACTTCAAATTGGCCAGCAGGAGATGTCGGTCCATCCAATTTCTATGGTTTCACAGACAAATTTAACTCCCCCAACTCCCCAGTAGTGATTACACAACAGTTTTCCACCAGCTCTACATTATTCAATTGTGAACCCACACACTGCAAACTGACAGCAGCCAAAGACAGTCGGTTTTGAGCTGATCAGGTTGCAGCACAAAGAAGCATTTTAGGAGTCTAAGTACAGGCCAGTACTTCCCTGACACATATGCCCATAGAGTAATGGCCAGCAACTTCATTCCCATTAGGGGAGGCCACAGAAGAGAAAGACATCAATGTGTAGAGGAGAGTTTTACAGTCAAAGGTGTCAAACTCCAATTAAGATGTCCTTGCAGCACTAATTGCACACACCTCAACAGAGCAGCGGTCACATTTTATGATTGTTCTAGGGCCGCAAAAAATACAACAGCACATCTTAGGTTACGGGATTGATGGGAGTTGTAGATAGGCCATCTTCCTTTATTCATCTATCTGTAAAGCTAGACAGGAGATTCTTAACAAACATACTTGCATATACATCTCTCCTACTGAGAATCAAAACCAGTCAGAGAAGAGAAGGCAGAACCGTCAGAGGTAGAAACTTGTCTGCACGAGGAGAAGCTGCATTCTACCACTCAATTAACTTCTGCAAACCAGGCAGCCGGATGTAACTTCAGGCAGCGATGCCAAGTGGCTAACAGGGAGATCAAAGCATTTTACCGTCCGTCTTGAGAAGATTACACTGCTACAGTGATGCAAAGAAAGACTGATGAAAGATGAATCAATTTGCTTTTGGAACCGAGTGGCTTGGACATTAAAGTATTTGGTCAATTTTACATTAGCAGTCCATGTCAGAACTGGACATCTCAGCTCTAACATTTAAGATCCTTCCTCTGCTTTAGAAAAAAGCTTCTAAGTGAAAGTATATAGTATTATTAAAATGGAGTTCTAGCAGAACTGGTATTTTCTCTTTTCACTGTTATACCACTATTTCTGGACTTACAGGGTTGAATCAAATTACCTCTCATTCTCCAGTACAAAATAGGTAGCGTATCACAGCCCGTTGGTTGAGATTTGTATCCCTTTGTCTAATAAATGGACTGGACAGCATACTAAAATAGAATCAAGTTTGTCACACCTATGAAAAAGAAAAAAACCTATCCTGACAAAACCCTACCTCTGAAAAGTTAAAGATGAACACATCCATATATAAGTTCATTTACAAACATTAATAAAATTATTGGCCTCTTTTTTTCCAAAGTTCAACTGTAAATATTTCTGTGCTCCACTGTAAGCACTGTGATTAAATGAAACCTTTCTTAGAAGGCAACAATAGTCACGCTCCATAAAACATGATTTTGAAACTAAGCTGAAGAAGCTTCTGTAAACACGTGCAGACTGTCCATGATAGCCAAGACAGTACAATTCACATATAATTGCCTAGTTCATTACATCAAATACTGTAAATATTTTATTACACCACTTTACAGAAAATGCTTCTTGAATCTGCCACCACTGCACATTCTACACCTACCCAGCTATTATGCTTGAAAGAGGTGAGAGCCATCATCAACAGCCAAGAACTTCCCATCAGAAGCAATACAGCAAAAGAGCAACTAACTAGAGAATTTATTCTAGACAGTTTCTCTGTACTGCAGCCTAAGGATATGAATGTGTCTCATTTGAGCTGGGGGAGGAGGCTGGACTAGATAGTCCTCTGAGGTCCCTTCCAACTCCTAACATTCTGTGATTCTGCAAATACCTGTAAAGCTGTGCCTCTGTTAAACTGTAATAGCAGCTAAAGGTGGCAGGGTTTCAGGTTTTCTTAACAATCATTTTTCTAAAAATTTCTATGTACTGGTTACACATAAAAATACTCCTCTAAATTTTTGTATAAGTGTTTGAAGTATAGAACTTGTCTTTAAAAATGAGTATGTGTGGAAAGAGATTAAAATAATAAGTAGTTGTGAAAGACTTGGGTTTCATATCTCAGTCCTTATTTTAACAAGGATTGAAGCATGAGTATTAGTTATAAACACAATCTTTCACTTAAGGAACACGCAGCCCTGTAAAGAAAAGTCATACATTAAACCACTAAAAGGCTTAGAGGAAAAACACCAACACACATAAGTTAACTGTTCAATCATTACTGCTCACAGGATGAAGAATCTACCAACCAAGGTTCCCTGTTAACTCCTCGCTCTTTACAGGGAAAAAGATTTAGTTTATTAGGATTTATTCAGTCAATAACAATGGCCATTACAAGAAGACCTAGCATATGTAACACACAAGTTATGAATGTAAGGAATAAAAATTTCCATGTTTCTTAGTTTGAATTTAGCCTTTTATAAAAAAAACCTAAGCACACTTCCATGAGCCAGTATCCTCCTGTTCTTTTAGGCCAGTATTGTCAATGGGAACGATACCTGAGGGGAAAGACCCATCAGTAGCAGAAACACAAGGCTGGTTGTGTTGGAAAGACTGTACAACAGCTTCGGTTTTAAGAGTAGAAAGGCAGAACTCAGAACTAACAAGCAAAAATCCCCAAGCATACCACCTGTACCCCTGCTTCATGTAAGATTACACTGCATCTGGACTTTATGTTTTTGTGACTGAACTGCGACTGTATTTTTATTATCGCTATTTTCTATAGCACAGAAACTCTGGTTATGGCAAATATTTAAATTCACTATCACTAGGACTGATGATCACTCACCATTGCCCAACTGGTGGTGAACAAGACCTGGAAATTTCCTCTACCTTTCTTCTAAACTTTGTAGCCTTTTCTAAATAAGCACCCTGGTAACTAAAGCAACTGCCACTAATAAACCACCTTTATTAGCGAAACAAGATAACTGTTGTGATAGTAGCAGATAGGAGAGCACAGCAAAACTAGACTCTGGAAAGTTTAGGTCAAAAACATGGAAAAACTGGATTACAGAAATCAATACCCAAACTTACAATTCAATCTTTGCTACCCTAGAAAGACATTTTGACCTGTGAATGTTAACTGTCAGAGGTTTTGATGTTGCCATGTCTTAACTGTCCAATTACAAAATGTGAGCATTTCAAGACTATGCACTTAGTTCATCCAACACTGTAGAATTCCTTCTTCAAAATCAGGAAAAAAAAATGCTCCTTTATCTTCTATGGTCCCTTTGTAAGGGGGCATTTGCATCCACACATATTTGTGTGTGTATATACATACACACACATACACTTTTATAAGCACTTTGGGGTACTTCTATACCTATTTTAAATGAAGAAAGGATAACTCTAAAGGAGGAAAGTCTAGGCATACTCATGCAGCTCTGAAACACATAAGGCAAAACCAGCTAAACTCTGGATGACGGTAGAGAGAACAGTTACACAAATTCCAGCAGCAGGAGTCAAGTTCCAAACTATTTTGATGAAATATACAGAAAGCCTCACTTGTTCTGTTCTTTTGGTATCAAGAACTTAAAAAAAACCCAAACAAAAAACAAACAAAAAAAAACCCCAACCAACAACAAAAAAAAATAAAAACCAAAAAAAAAAAACCAAACACCACAATAAAACCAACCCAAAACCTATGTTCCTTCTGTTTCAGTGACATTCACCACATGTTTGCTCTAATCAATGCAAGACAAAATTGGGTGATTTCTCACCCACACCCTTGTGTCTAAGCTGTCAGAGAGCAGATTCCTTGTCCTCCACTTGGCAAAGAAAGCCATCTCCCAGTCACACAAAGCTGAGCACAAATCAAGCACAGGCCATGTGCCAGAGAACATCATAAAGGCAGTACCTCAGACTTCAGCCTCCTTCAGTACTGACATGCTATTTACATACAGCAACTTGGCCCAAACACATCTGTAGAATCAGATTCAATGGAAAACATTATTAGGAAAAGTGCATGTTACCAACTGGTTCCCCAGATGTGCAGACACAGGCATGCCTCCTATGGGGTGTGCTCGATATCTGATTATGGTTAAATCTCCCCAACATAAACAAGTAGCAGCATTAACAGGTTAGCACTTTAACTTGTTGGCACTGGATCACATCTCTTTATTGCAATGTTTCTCTTCATTGGAATATAGTTTTAATTAGCATCTACAAGATAGGCCTGTGAGATCTAGTGAAGCATGAGGCATGCAAGCCAAGGCATCCATTTCTGTCTATTTAATCAGTATAGAGATATACTGAACACTATATAGGATATTAGACACATTCATTAGGATATTATCTTTGCTCTCTAGGAGGGATTTTATTTTTTCATATTACTTAAATATATGCTGTAGAGTTAACTAATTTTAAATACTCATAAAAACAGGGAAGATGATGTTTAATCTGTGTTTGCATTTTATAAGCTTGAACTGTTGAAAAACGCCAAACTGTAGGAGAAACTGCATGCTTTCAGTCATGTTCTTCATCCTTGCTTGATCCCCAAAAATCTCACTAAAATCAGCTAGCAAGATCTTTTTCTACTTGTCTAAAAAGGGCAGGGGGACATGGAAATCACTCTATGCATCTGCTTTCCATATGTAAACTTTGAATCCCAGAGAAGGGATACCTAAATGCCAACAGTTGTCACTGCAGAACAGCCAATACAAGCAGCTTACTCAGTCCTCTTCTGGTAGGAGAAGCCCCATAATCTATTCCCAGCAGCAACTGGATTTGCCAACCTCAAAAAAAACACGAAGCAAAGAAGAAATTGCAACGCTCAAATATTTTTCTCTAAGCTTGTGTTTCCCACTCAAACTGCCTTAACCACCCTTGCTGACAACTGTACCTTACATCATAAACTAGCCTTTAGCTGGCAAGTTTGATTCTCTGTAGCCTTTCCAGTTACTCATATTCCCTGACTTCCCAAGTATGAGTAAAGAATGCTGGACAGTGTGGAGGCAGGGAAGTGGGTGGAAGAGAGCGAGGACACAGAGCAATTCAGTTTGTGAAACCTATTGTCTCAAAACACAAGTGTTAGTACAGCACTGGAACAGCCCCATTCCAGGATCTTCTTATTAGCTTATATACATTTACATTAGAGTTTTCAAAATAGTTTATAAAGAACATTTATTAAAAAATCTTCTTGATATTTCTACTTCATCCCTCAAGTTAACCCTAATTTTATGGTAGAGGAGCAAACCTTGAACCACATAGCGAAGTGAATTTTATTTCATAAAATCTTTTCTGAATTTAAGTCATCAGTTGAGGAAGATAAATTTTAGATTTCTACACTGATGGTGTAGACAAAGGTATATGACCAAATAACTTTGTCGAGACTCATATTTTTCCCTACAAGCATGGGGATTTATTTTCTGCTTTGAATTACCAGCTTACCAGAGAAATTTCCACATATGAACAAGTTATCTTGAGAAGAAAAATGGAAAGCTACAAGCTTCTTGCAGGGAAATGTAAACACATACTCTTTTCTCTCTAAAACCAAAAGAACATTGGAACTGGCTTTGGTCTAGTATTCAGTTCTACTGAAGATACAATTTTGTTCCCGTTATACAGCTCTTGATGTAGAAAAGGCCACATTTAAAACTTAGAAAAAGCAGCTCAAAACCAGAACACTACTCTCTTCCCCAGGATTACCCCATTCCAAGTACCTTGGCTGAAGGTTGCACATCAGCACAAGAACTAGCCTTTAATTTGGAACCTTGATCCCAGTCTTTCCATTTATGCCTTTCCCCAACTTCCAACTGGCACAGATGCTTCCGTTTACATTAGGTACCCAATGACAGTCACACACCTCCACACTCACGGACCAGATTTAAACTGAAGCACATTGTGGCAGGGCAGAAGTTAAGAGGGAGAGACCCAGAGATGGAAGACACTTGTCCATGAAAGCTAGAGCAGCTGCAGAGCTTTCACTGGTAACATATAGGTTCAGGGTCTGTACACTAAATCTCTTCACCTTTAGATACTGTGAAGAGGGGTACTATGGTAATGTTTTAATATTTATGAAGAAATCAGTACAATAGACTAAAATATTTCCTAACAGTTTATAAGGCTTTACACATATCAACTCCCACTAGCTTCTATATTTACAAACATCAATATTTACCCATCATCATGAGATTAATTCAGTGTTAGTGATCTCATGAGCTGTACTTAGCTCATTTTATACAATTTACAAAGAACCCTCTAAACCACCACTCAGAAGGACATACCAGGTCACAAATTTTCCTAAGCCTCAAAAGAAATCAAGAGTAACTTTGAAGTAGCTACATATCATACCTTCAGTCACGTTTGGCACTCTAACAAGCTGTCTGCTACACACACATAATGCTAAAGTAATGGCAGTAGTAAGAAGGCAAAACACATCCATCAAAGTTCATTATACTTAAGGCATTGTTAGTGAAGCCAAAGGTAATGGCTTCCTCTACTCAGACACAGCACACGGCTACCCACAGTAAGTTTTCTCCTTACCACTACTGCCAATGCTTATGGTTTGTTTCTAGGACAACCTAAAGGTTTTAAATAGCCACATATTGCACAACCCTCACCAAATACTTGCTTTTTTTCCTGCTCTCATCTCTCTTGCACAGTAAGCCCCTCCAGGCACAGGGACATATTCACATTTACCACTTTACATAGAAGAAATCACACCTACTGCCATTATCACAGCAATTCATCCAGACCTCACTTCAGCACAAAAGACCTGCTAGGAAAGAAGGTTGAAGGACAAAAAAAAAGCCATAACATGAAGCCTATGGGTCACTGCACAAGCACAGCTATAACAAGAAAACAAATAACAATGCCACAGTTGCTAAAAAAACAAACAAACAAACAAACAAAAAAAACCCAAAATCACTTACTGGCAAAAGGATCCACAGGCTGCTCTCTCTCCGTGCTCAGATGGCAATGTAAGCCTCTGCCAGAGCTGCTACAGCAGCTCTTCCACCATCAGAAGTCTCAAGCTCATTTTTAAATCAGCAAGTTCATCTCTCTGAAGGTTAAAAAGTCTCTAGAAGTCACACTACCTATCCTGAATCTCTCCCTAAACCAGGACTCCAGATTGGCAGTGCCCTTAATCACCCAGCAGAGCAGTACCCACTGCCACGTACCCTCACTCTGCCAGCACAACCCTTGCAGGCTGCTCCCAGAGCACAGCTGAGGCTGCTCAGCAGCCTGGCCCTCGGTCAGAGCAGTGATTAAGGTCATGGGCTTCACCTGGCCTGTTCTGGCTACCCCACAGCACCCTCCTCTGCAAACCTGCAAGGGGTGGGCAATCAGCACAAGTGGGTGCAAGGTCAGCGACCTACTGAGACTACAGCACTGGCTATCAAGGTGTGGAGGAGAAAACACTTTCATCGTGAAGGGCTTTAATTCTAAATATCCTTCAAGGTTACACATTGCAGCTATAGTGCAAGCAGGAATAAAACATATTATGTCTGCACTATAACATTTTATTAATGGTACTGAGATGCATCAAAGCCAGCTTTCACAGAGGCTTGGGATATCCTTACACTCCCAAGCAGGCAGGACAAGCTGTCTCTGTGAGAAAGGATTAGATAGGCTCAGGTCTCTTTCACCAAAACATAAATGGGTGGAGATTAAAACCAGATATCCTGGAGAAGAAACTATGAAGCAAAAGCTTGATAAGTGTCAATAATTGTGCTTTCAGTAAATTTTGGATTTAGAAACAAGTCCCTGAAATAAAAGACCTGTTCAGAGCAAAAGTACTAGAACAAGAACCTTGTTTCAAGAACACTAATCACACCAGTGAGTAGCGAGGGAGCCTATCCCCACAGAGCACTCTAAAAAGCAGCATAAAAAAGGCCAGCCTAACAGTGATCTCTACCATGGGAAAGAGACACTGCATGCAACAGCAGAGGTGCTGAACAACATACAGCTCTGGACCATATTGCTTGCACCAGTTACTAAGCAGTATTTTCACATGCGGTTTACCCGCCAAAGCAGAAAAGCCTCCAATCAAGCACACAAACCCAGCTGTATATGCAAGCAGGTATTTCTCTCTTTATGATCTGAAACATGACAGAGAGACACTAGAGCAAAATGAGACCACCCCATAATTGAAAACAGTTTTCCTCTCGCTTCAGCTTTCAGAGCCCCAAACTCGAGCAAGCACCAGCAGATAAAGGTGGGTTGAAAAGGGGTCTCCATCCTGCTCAGGTCATTAAAAGGAGCAGCACAGAACCCTTCGGCAGAGGCCTCCTCAAGCCAGCGTGCAAAAAGCCCTTGTGGTTTTAAGGGGAAAATGGTCTATAGGATTGTTTTCTGCATTTTTCAGAATATCAAGGCTGAAAATGCATAGTTAAGTTTTATTGGTTTTGCACATGAAAGGAAAAATAATAAAACCATTCTCAAGTCTTCACGTTACTGTTCTGGCCTGCCTGCTCTCAGAAGTCATGCTATCTATACTCAAGTACGTTTCCAGTACCTTTTCTTTTTTTCCTCCTCACTGCATCTCATTTACTCTACAGAATATGGTATCTGGGGACTTGAATGCTATTACTTCATTCAATCCTTTAAAAAATAGAATTATTTTAATTTCCAGTAAAGGAAATTTTCCAGTTCTGGCACAGTCTGCAAACGAACTTTCTTGCTGCTTCCCAGTTCAAATCACCAGACAGTAACACCCACTCCAGGACAAAGAAGGTTGGAAGAACAAGCAAAACCAGTGCAGAAAATGAAAATAAATATTTGAGGACTTTTAGTTTCTGCCCTACTAATGAGCCTGCTGGGCTCTGCAAACTTGGGGATTTCTTCCAGGAAGCTTTGGCACCAAGTTTGCAGTAGAAGGAATTTAATTTTTATTCTTCTACTCTTTGCTTGGGTGATAAACAAGATCCAACAATTAAAAATCATTTGTGTGCTGTCCATCACATAAGTAACAGGAGTCAAAGATGAGGAAATATTCAACACACTAAAAGCGCCGTATTCCAGAAAAACATCACTTCAGAAATGCATGCCAGTATGTTGCCTGCAACCTTAATTCAGTGCTGAAAAACCACCCAAAATTTAAACTCATGTTCCTGTTTTCAGGCTTTAAGTACACACATGAGCACAACAATTAATTTGTTCATAGCTGCTGTAAGATGTGACCTTTATTTACTAGTAGTTGAGTAATTTCAGCACAGCAGTTTTCAACTGGCTTGATTTCCTTCAAAGAACAAGTGAGTCACATGTGTGTTACTTGATGGCTGCCCTGTGTTTATCATGGCTGTAACAGGGAATGTTGCACACAGTACTAACATTACTAATATGGCTTGTTACAGAACCTATAGGATATCTGCTCTTTATATATATTTTAAGCCAATAAACATTCCTACATTGAAACTAGATAGTACAATTTATAAACTAAATAGCTCTTTCATCCATACTTCCCCTGTTAGCTCAGTAAATTAATGCTTTCAGGGCAATTTAAAAAGTAAATTAATCTGGAAGCACAAAGTCCTGATGAAAATGCAGTAATATATTAAATGGATGTTTTGTTCTCCAAGGTATCATATTTTGCAATTGCTGCCTTGAGAAAGTTCGGCAATGTTCTTTTGTCACTTCTGAACAGAATAAACAAATAATAAGCAATAAACATAGCCATGGTTTTCAGAAACTATTTTCCAGCATTTGGTGTTTATATGGACCTCCTGATAAAAGATACAGAAATGTTAGGGGACCACTGAGACAATTTTTCTATCATAAAAGAACACAAAAGTCTAATATCAGAAGATAAGAATGTTAAACAGGCTATATTTTTCTTTACAAAAATATTGAATATTTAACAAAAAATAGTAGATGAAAAGTACAGCATTTCCTTTATATACTAACTTTACCTAAAATCTAGAAACACAGAGATATAGTACAGACAGATGTATGATTCTGGAAACAGAACTTTAATCTGAATAAAAGGTTATCCATCTGTCATAGGAGTAGTAATAATGATGATAAAAAAAAAGAAAGCTACAGACACAATCATGTTTAGGGTGCATTAAGCATACAGAGCATGTTAAAGAGTCAAGTCATATTAGACAAGGTAAGGTTTTCAGCCTTTTCTGATTTGGGACACTACTCTGCTCCCACGTTCAGAGAAGGGAGAACTAAGAACCTACTCTCTTAAAACTTCCATACCAAATCCATTGTTTGTTGACAGTGTGTACATGAAGTTGTACAGCTATGTGCCACTCTGAAAGCCCAGGAAGAGAGAGCACCTGTGAACACATGGTAATGTTTCAAAATCATAGAATTTTCTTTTGCCCAAAAGTCAATGGCTTCACATTCAGCTGTGTCTGTAACGGAAATAGAAATCTGAAGTTCTTGAAGTCAACTCTCAAAAAATAGGAAAATATTCTAAAATGTAATTTAAGTTACCTTAATACAAGTTATAGAATGCTCCACTACGTAGAAGACTTGCTAAATCTTTGCCAAAATAAAACGTGAGCAAGCAGAGACGTACAAAAGTGCTTTGCCTTAAATAAAACATTTGATAACATGAGCTGGAATTACTAATCAAAGGATAACAAAGACAAAACACACACACTCCAAAAGAGTTTAAATGTAAATTACTGCTTCAAAAAGACACGGCTTCATGTAACATAAGATTCCTACCAATTATAGCATTAGAAGCATAATAGAAAAATAGAAAACAGAGTAGGAATAGGAATACATAGGAATACAGTAGGAACTCATATTTTACTCTTTTTCCAAAATTCCCTTCCCTATTTAGACTTACGGTAATCATGTAACAGGCAGTCAGAAAACAATGACAAAATAGGACTATTAGACTGATATTTTCTTAATTTCTTCTCTTTGATTCTGTGCTCTTATCTTCCCCAATACCAGCAGCTATTAGTCAAGCTTACTGTCTCCTAGCTCTCTTTAGGCCCATCTTCCTCTTCTCAAACTAGAGCCATCACTCTACCTGGCCCAGAAATCCTTCCTGAAATTAAAAAAAATGGTGTTCATCTTACGTGTATGAGTGAGAATGGGACAAAATAAATAAAAATAAATGAAGCCTGAGTCTTCATAGGGTCTCTGGAGGCTCTAATACAGCATTTCTTCCATTCATAGACCAAATATAAGACAACTTGGATTAATTATTTTTCTTCTGCATATATGGTGTTAAAATTCCCTTCAATTAAGGATAGTTTTTGAATTTTGTAGCTTGACGGTACAGTAAATCTGGCTTTAAAGCTGACAGTGCTGGATCAAAATCAATACAGCTATACAAGACAAAGTGCTGATCCAGCACAGTCTTAGCCTGCTCATTCAAATTCTTTCTGAAGTGTTCATGGAGTAATTTTATAGCAACCACCTTTCTGCTGAATAAGATGTCTCGGTAACACTTCCCTACAAGGAGACATCACAGAATTAATCTCACCACTGACTAATGGGACATAAACTCCACATCACATACTCCTTGTTTTATAATCTGCCAGACAGATTATTTCATTTCCCCATCACACTGAAATCAACTGTGTACAGGAGTGAACTACTAAATTACACGGAGAAGCCTGTCCCCAAGTTAGACTGGAACACAGATGCTTCCTGGGCAAGAAAGCAACAGCCTGGTCTTCAGGGAGCAGGAGTGCAAAGGAGCTGTGACTGTGGGTTAGCTGGTTCCAGGAGCTGGATGAACTGCTAATTGTCTCTGATTACCGACAGTTCCCTTGCTAGGTAAATACCTGTCACCAGGAACTTCTCCATTCTCTGCTAAGGAGGAGCTGAGCTGCTGCTATCAAATCCACATCTCGGCATGCCTTGTTTTTTCCCCCGGAGGTGGGCTGAAGGGTAGAGTGCTTCCAAGTGACAGGGGGACAAGCGAGCCAAATGGCTCTAGTTCTCTGCAGAAGTTCGAGAAATACTGATCTAAAAGCTCTATCTATAAAGGCCCCAAAATGATGCTTGGTTTTACATTGCCCTAAAAAGAAAGGGTACATAGGAAGGGGTCCAAATCTGGACAAATTTGCCTGCAGACTCCTGTAGGGTCCTGGTGTACAGGCTGTTGCCATAGCAGTGCCTTTTTGGAGGACTAAAAAAAATCCAGGAGGGCTCCAAGAACATGAGAAGGCTGCTTAAGAGATCCCTGCCTGAGGCTGAGTTGTAAGAAACACCTCGGTGTGAGAGCAGCCCCTGTGGCCAGAGGTGCATTTCCCTGTGCAAAGTGAGCCTCAAAAACGCTAATTACTGGAGTCATTCACTGGTGTCTACTGCAGTAACCCGTTATCAAGAATATTCAGCTGAAATCTCTCACAAGTAGGTCCACAAAGTAAACAAGAAACCCAGAAGCAACCTAAAAGTTATGTTTCATTTGGGAGAGAACGTGAATCAAAGCTTAAGCCTCAGAATATGAAATGACATTTTCAGAGTGAAAACACTGCAGAAACTGAAGACTGTATGGAAGTATGAATTTTGCTTTTAAATTGTTTTCTACTGTCTCAGTTTATAAACACTGGGAGTCTACAGCTTGGCAACATAATTCAGTTTTATCTAATATGTTTTTACCATCATCTGTCTCCAAATAAATATAAAAAATAATGTGTAAGCAGTTTTGCCTAGAATAAAAGTCTGTAATAGTGTTACAACATAATAGTGGCATTCAGTAAATGCATCCAGAAAATAGAATGTGATTCAGTCAGAATTAATATCCTAAATTGATGCACAATGAAAACACATTTTCCATCAAACCTATTTAATGCAGCATGTTTTCTCCAGTGTATGAAGGCAGCAGAGCTAGCTGGAATCCTGCAGGAAGAGCCCACTGTCAGCTCTGTCCAGGCCAGAACCAGGACACCCACAAAGCCATTACAGATTCTAGGACAGAGAGCAGACCCTTCACCAACTCATAAACAGAGATAAGTAATGAAGCAAAACTCTAGGTTTAGCCATCTGTTTAATTCCCATGTTTTGTAAAGTATGTCCTATAGATAACACTAAATATATACCAAGAACAAATACTCTTTTGTTTGTTTCTTTTTGTTTGGGTTTTTTTTTTTAAATAACTCTCACATTATTCTATTGACTTTCTTTACATGGATTAAAAAGCTCTGTCTCATAAATGCTACTAAGGAGACAATATATTTAATAAAACAAAGGGAAATATCTTTTGAAGATCTGGTGTAAGATCAGCCATATACCAATGAAAACTTCAAAGTGCAGAAACTGCTCTTCAAAAGCCAGTAATAATTGACTTTCAAAGGAAGAAAGATTACTTTTTTGAATAAAACATTTTGAAAATGGCATAGAATATATCTTTTTTTTTTTTTTGTTTCCCTTGCCACAGAGGCCACTTGCTGACTCCTGGTCTGTCAAAGACAACCCTGAAGAAATAGAGCACCAAAGCACCAAACATGAGCATTCCATCATCTCTGCCTTCTTCACACCTTTAGGAACCAGCAAAGCCAAACCAAAGAACCCCTTCCAAAACACTACAGGTAATAATCTATGTGCTGCCAAGAGGAGAATCCAATAGGGGAAGTACACTGGAGTTCCTCATGGGATCTCCTATGTATGTCAAAGTGCTAGGGCTGGGACTGTGGCATGTCACTGGTGTGTCTACAGACATCCTGGGGAAAAGTTCTCACAACATCAGCAGATCGCTGAACCATTATTACAAAACTAGTGCACTTTTTATTACAGAAGGACCATGAGTATGCTTAACCTATTCGCTACCACCACCCTCAAAATCCCCATCAGTTGCACAGCGTATCACCTTGGAGGATCCGTAGGAAGTTTCACTCACAGTATGATTTATTTTTCTATCTAGTATGTGGAATATTATTCTGCATTATACATCCAAGGCATTACGTGTGAAAATAAAAAAGTGCAGATCAGGAGCTGTTACCTGGCCCAGGAACGTGCTACCATGCATTTCCTTCCAGCCCAAGCACATGGGAACACAGCAGTGCTTCACTTTGTGTTTGTTTTAGGTATTTACCACACAAGGAAACTGAAGATGTGAAAAGTTTCCCTTTCCTTTCAGCAATGCCATCTGAATGACATGATCTTTTACCTATTTTACAATTTAAAAAATGTATCAGGTGAGACTGAAATGTTATTGATTCCATTACCTTGCTTCAGCAGGGGTAAACAGCGGATGGTCGAGGAGTGTACCAAAATCTAAAGCAGTCGCAGTGACACACGATCCAGCCTTCATTATGCAAAACATCGTGGACAGAGAAAAACGGTTTCTGAAAGGGTTGGCTTCAGCATCCTCCTCTGTAGCCTTGGAAAAGCTTTTGTCAGAGTAGGATGTCAGACCTCTGGAAGCAGATGTCTACATCTAAACTCACTGCTCAGATTCTCTTTCCAGTCAACTAGCCCAATTCTTCCTCATCAGCACACTGGATTCATTCTAGGGGCAGAATGCAAATAGTCTTACCAAAATCCCAACCAAAACAGCCAGGTAAGAGAATTTAGAATAATGTTTTTGAATCTCACACATGCAGAACATTTTGAAAATTACCCCACTGGAGAATCTGATGGGTAATTCTGGAAAATATAGTGCTGTGAGGTGACCCACAGTGCTAAAGCATTCGAATAATTTCATTCCTCTTCAAGAAAGCACATAAACATATGTTTAACTTTAATCATAGATCATCTTACTGCTTTCATCTGGACCTAATCATTAACCATAAACACGTGCTTAAATGCTTCACTGAAAAAGGATGAGATTACTCACACTCTTACAGTTAATTGTATGCTTAGATGTTATAGTGGCCTCTTGGCAGGCTGTACTGTGTGCTGGTACTGTTCAAAGCAGAAGCTGTAATGCCCTACAGCAAAGACTGTGCCTTCGCCCTTCTTTCTGATTCCTTAATGAGCTGTGTGGGATAGGTCAGTCTCTGCATGGAGTTCTCCAGAAAGACTTGCCCAAGAAAGTTCTATAAGAAAATTACATCTAGTGAACTGACCCTATTCCAACAAATTTTCTAACACTCAAAATTACTTTTTTTACCCAGTAAGAATACTTATTAAAGTTAATAGTTATTATTTATCCCACTTGTTAGACTCTAAGATTAAAGTCTAGTCAGTAACTAGGCTAATCAGCTATGGGGAAGGCTGCAGAGCCACGCTTTTGGTATACGCAAAGGCTCCTCATCTGTCAAACATCAAGCTTAGTTTGCATAGAGCCTTAAGCAATGGTACTGAAGATGCAGTCTCTGTGTTAAATCTCTCACTCTCTCCTCTCAGCATACCATATTCATGGCCCTTATGACTGCAATGTCTAACTGCTTTCCTAGAAATTGGAAGATAAAAGTAAACCAGACAGAGCTCATAGCAGCAAGCCGAAATCCGTTTCTATAGAAATAATTTCAGTTCAAAATATGCATCAAACATCAAGACCCTCTTCTTAGAAAAAGCCTGTGTTATAAAAGGACCATGGAAAATTCTTCCAAATCTCCCATGATTTCGTATTTCATGTCAAACTGTTTAATCCAGAAAAATGCGGGGAACCAGCACGGGGATAGACAAACAAGTGTGTGACCACTTTAAGAAGAAAATGGGATCTGTAACACTGAGTTCAACCCCATAACACCACTGTTTGCTCTGTAGCCATACACAGGGTGCTGCATTTAGCATATAAGCCACTTGTCCTAGGTGTCTGGGCACTCACTGAAGCATCACCCCTCCCAACTGGATGGCTGTGCTGTAATGCAACACTACACCTAGCACCAAGGGGCTTTTTACCGCTGGGCAAGTAAATAGCCCTTGATAAATGTGACCACTGGTTATCAAAACAAACATCACTTCTCCCAGGGACTTATAACTCTGGGCTATGACCACCACCTGGAAAATACTTCTGCTTTCTGTCTGCCACTCTTCCATCCCAGATCCTGAAAAATCCACTCCTTGTCTCATAATGCTTCTGCAATTAAAGCGCTTTTCGTTTTACAGTCTCAAAGCACAAAATGGGAATTTTAAGTATACACCTTAAAAAACAATGCATTTGGAGTAGCTATTTTACTTTACCAAACTGAAAATCTTTTTAAGCATCTACACTGACATGAGAGGCTTTCTTCTTTCAGTTAACCTCATTTCCGAAATCAATTATACTTTTTACAGAGCAACTTGAAATGGGACATTCAGGTTAAAACGAGGTAGTAATCCAGAATTAGTTTTAGGGTTGTCATTTGGTTGTTTCTTGGCACTGAAGAACAAAATCTAATTGCCAGTTTTAATTGTTGAAATTCTTTAGTCGACTGAATTCTTGCCTGGCTTACAAAGGAGAAATGTGGCACTTGCCAAGAGTGAAACCAATAAGAGATTGCAGTTCAGTGTTTTTAGATACACTTTGGCCCATAATATGGGAGGAAGAAGACATTTGTGACAATGAGAGGGTGCAATAAAAACAATCAAAACAACATCCAACCACCCCACTCCAAATTTTACAACAGTGATAAATATATTTAAGATCCTAAACCTGAGAAAAGCATTTAATCTCTAAAATGGGTAGTATATTGTCTATTTTCAAACCTAGTTTAAAAATACCTGAACAGGTTCACCCATGTCAAAATGTTAATCTTCTTAATTTAAAGTTTTAGTGGTTGCTTCTATGCATCAGCTTCTTTGGTAGTCGCAGCAGGGAGACCGAACAATGGGTAAACACAAATAGAACCCGCAGCATCTTTTCGGATCTTACATCTAAGACTTTTAAGGAACATTAGCATCATGGGGAAGGAAAGCCTGAATTGCCTTTAGCTTTATCGTAGTTGTTTGTAAATAGGATCTCAGGAGAGGAAGCAATGTGTTAGGTTCTAAAAATACAGGAAGAACTTAATTGAGGAAAGGGGGAATATCTTCTCTTTGAATGTTGTAGGGCACAAAAACGGTGGAGTACAATTCAAATGCAGCAGCAGACTCATGCCCAGAGGGAACTGCAAGCAAAAAAAGTCTGATAAGTGGAAAGGAATACAGAATAATAATTAATTTGATTCTGTCTGAAACGAGAGCAGCACACAGAAGCCCAGGGAGCGGCACTGCATGGCATCATGAGCCAATATGAGGGTTAGTAGACTACTGTCCTGCTGTCACCCACCGGACAACACATGTGGCTTGGATGTGATCAAAGCACACAGCACTGCCAGCATCTTTAGGGCTACACTCCAGCATAAACTTTTTAAAACTACATTCCACTTTATTCTCATCTGACTTGAGTTTTCTAAACATGCAAAGAAGTTATTTCCAGTAAAGCAATGCTCCCATGAGAGTAAAAAAAAAAATTAAGATTGTGGCCACAGAACATAAATCGAGCTGATGCAACCTACCCTCACAAATTTTTCCCAGCTCAAAAGAGATTAAAAGACCCACATCCCCAGTTATTTTTTTCAAATTAGTCTACTTGTGAAAGGACAGCTGCGGCACAGCTTCCCCAGCACTACGTTACGAGACATCAAGCAAAGGCCTAAAACACACTGTCCAAAATTCCCTCTTGCTATTTTTTTTTGTGAAAAGAAATTCTTGCTTCACAGTAATGTGTATATGCCTTCATCACCCTAAAATTTCTTAAAATTCCTTTATTATGAACTAGCACTGTTACTTGTAAAAACTACAAGCACTTAAGAGTTTAAATAGTAAAGAAATTAATTATTTTTCTGAAACAATCTGAAATTATTCAGATCTACTGATAAGGAGGTGAATTGCTGATTGCAAATTTTAAGATCTACAATTAATCTAATACAAATTGTCATTATCAAATATATAAAACCTGTGAGAAACAATAGGTACATATTTGTCACTGAGATCATGAAACAACAGTATTTGTTAGTCTTTTGGATTCAGGTACCTGGCATTTATTTGGATAAATAAGTATTGCCAGAAGCATAAAAATAACAGTCCTTCAACCAGGCAGTTCTGTCAACTCCCAGTTTGGGCCACACATAGAAAACGTGTACAGATGTGCTAGCATAAAGTGACAGCTCTGTGACTCCAGGTTCACTCAGGAGATATTAAATCCTTAAACTGAAACACACTTCTAGAATCTAATTTAGACACTGATAATTCAAACCAATGTCTTATATGGGATCAGATCAATTATCATAAGTCCAACTTTGATTCCTAATTACCTCAAATCAAAATCTCATTGATAGATTGAAAAAGCTCAGAATGATCTTTATGAAAATTAAATACAGTTTAATTTGACTAGCATAACAAGCTCCTACAAATTACTTTTACAACTCTCCTTTTTTTTCTAAATAAATTTACTGTATTTGCTGGCATACAAACAACCAACACTTCAGTTAAAAATACACAGGTTCCTTCAGAACTGTCCAAAATAATTTCTAAAAGCTACTAAAAATTTATGTACGAGACTGTAAAGGCCAGTTTATAGAACTAGAAATCCAGAAAAGAGCCCATCTCTGCTCATTCCCCTCTTTTAAGGGAAAGCAGACTCCTGGTTGCCCCACTGCCTCAAGGGTTGTCTTCATGTTAAGGGTTTGTGCCTGAAGTTAATAACAATCAGAAGTAAACACAAATACACCACGGGAGCAAGGCACAACTGAATTACATACACAAATGTTGGAAAGAAACATGACAGCTCAGTGTCCCAGTGACAAATCAAATCAAACTTCACATGAGCATTAATTTAGTTCTGAATCACCCGTTAGGTGGGAAGGGGAATCTACAGCTGTCTTTTGAACATCTCCTTGTACCCATTCCAGACAGAATGAGTAAGACTGAAACCTGAGTCTTGTTTCACAAACTTTAAATTCCAGTATGATTCACAGAAATAAAGCATCATTTTAAACAAAGTTGTAACGTAACAACAAGAAAAAAAAAAATTTGAAGGGTGAGTGTCGGGATCTAACTGGCAATTACTAAAGGTTTGGGCAGATGAAAG
This sequence comes from Heliornis fulica, assembly GCA_013399135.1. Classification (NCBI taxonomy): domain Eukaryota; kingdom Metazoa; phylum Chordata; class Aves; order Gruiformes; family Heliornithidae; genus Heliornis; species Heliornis fulica. The sequence goes on along the minus strand of VXBZ01006334.1, from coordinate 92,990 downwards.
GGGAACATCCAGCATAAAAAAGAAAATGCAATATTTTGGTAAAGGGTGGTGTAGGAAAAGGGCAATACTCACACATGGTTTTCAAAACCATCTATGCTTTACACCAGTATACACACTACCCATCCAGGAGGCATGGCTCACTGGTGTCTTGCTCTGTTGCAGCCCAAGGTTTTGTGGGTTTATTGCTTCATGTCACCTCCTTCAGTTTTGAAGAAAGTACACAGATCCTTACGGAATACTGATAGCATTTGCTGTGCACATCTGTTTCTAAGAGACAAAGAAGCTATTTATTTATAAGGCACAATGCACCTGCCTGATATCACCATTCACAATACTTGTCATTTCCAAACGCTTTACTCATGTTTCCTTTTTTCTCCCCAATGTTTAAAACTGCAAGTGACAAGACAGCACTTCCACATTTCAGACATCTCTTAAAATCCGATGGGATGGCGAAGTGTGTGTCTGTTAATATGACAATCCCAAACGGACTGAAGCTCCAGGTTTGGGTAAGATGCTTTTGTAGTACATAAACATAATAATTGCACCACCAGGATCCTTTGCTTCAGCTGCTACAGTCAAATAGGTAAGCTCTTGCAGGCATGTAAGATATAAGCCTCCCCCCAGCCTTTTGACCCTTGCTCCTACATCTTTAGCCTTCCTTCACAGAGGATGTGCCACCAGCTACATAGGACTGAAGCCCCAGGAGGGAAGCTCCTAGGTACAGATTCTGCCTGCCCAAAGCGAAAGAATTTGTAGCTGCTTCAGGTATCGCTCAGGAGCACAATGCCACTGACCTACCCCTGTCCATCTGAACAAGGCAGGAAGACAAAGTTGTAAGCCCAAATAAGGAAATGAAATACTTTGCCTGCTTGGCTTTTAACTTTTTCCCCCTCTGTAGGTAAGCACAGGTGGCCAGGTAGGACAAATGTATTCAGGGAAGTCTTTATTATTAAGTCTTAACCATTAATATTTGTGAACAAAAATGAGGATGCACAGAACGACCATACACTACTCTGCATCCTCCTCTTATTTTCTAACATTTCATAAAAAGCAGATTGATGTAGAGAAGTGCTGAAACCTTCTTCCCTCCCGTTTTCATAAACGAGCTCTTTCCAAAAAGTGTGGTTTGTTTTCAAATTACATACCATATTCTTACTAATTATCTACTTTTATGCTTCGCGTGAGAGGTACTCACAAACCAAACTAGGAAGATGAAGATTCTTCTACATGCTAAGAATAAAAAAGTGAGACTTTGATCTTCAGCTTCTAGTCATAAGCACCAGACCAAGTCTGCACGGATAGCAATTACTCAGAAGCAGGTGGTATCAAGTTCTGTTGTTTCTCTAAATAAAAGCCTTCAAGGGTGGAATGAGCATACCATCAACTGATAAACAGGACACAAGTATTTTTCCCTAAAATACCTCAGGTTTATAGTCTAAACAATTCCCAGAGAACTTGACAGCCACCACTTATCGACAGCTGTATTGTGGTCTGGCTGAGCTGCAGCTGATCTTCCCCCCAGTGCCGTGCTGTGTATTGGTAGCTGGAGAGGTGCTGAGCACACACCATGTTTTGGCTATTGCTGGCACACACCAAGGCTGTCTCCCCAACATTCCTCCTCGCTAGCAGCCTGTGGATGGGCAAGGTCTTGGGAGGGGACACAGCCAGGACAGCTGGCCCAAGCTGAGCAAAGCAGTATTCCGCACCACAGAACTTCTGCTCAGCAATAAGAGGTGAAAGAAAGGAGAAGGACAGGGACCATTTGTTAAGATGATGTTTGTCTTCCAGAGCAACTACTATGTGTACTGAAGTCCTGCTTCCCGGGAGGTGGCTGGACATCACCTGCTGATGGGAAGTAGAGAAAAAACCCTCTGTTCGCCTTTACTTCCACATATTACCTTTGCAGTTGCTGTATTAAACTACTTGCACCTTGACCCACAACGTTTTTTGACATCTCATTTTCTACCCCTCCCTGTCTGGCTAATGAAGGGACTGTTAGCACGTTTTAGTGGGCACCCAGTGTCCAGCCAAGGTCAATCAACCACAAGGGCAAAGCCTACATAGTAAGCATGTTGGGCTTTTTTTTTTCCCCTTACTTTCAAATCCCTTCCTCTTTAAAAACAAAGGAAAGATTAAAAACATTATCTAAGCTGATGCTGGCTGAAAGAGTTCCTATGAAATGCAAACAGCTAGAGAAAAAATAATGAGCCTGTCAAAATCTCAGAAGCAGATAAAAAGATTAATGACTTACACAGAAGAAAGCTTCAATGTTTTATACTTATCTGGGGATCGAAAGAATGGAATTATATCGATAATTTTGTACTTGTTCTAATATAAAACATATCACCAGGCTTCTAACAGTTTTTCTCCTCTAAGGGAAGGAAACCACAGAGCAGGGAGCAGTGCTCCCTCCTCCGCCGTGGGCACGGAGCCCCCAGTTAGCTGCTGCACTCCAGCTCGGAGCACTGGGTGCTACAACAGCAGATATACAAACAACTAGAAAAAGCCAACTAAGAGAGTACAAATGGTTTCACAGGAACAGAAAGTCCATTTTCCTATGATATAGGGAATGAGGATTCTTTGCTGGATCAGGGAACACATGGCTCCGCTCCAGATTCAGTGCAACCCGTACTTTTTCCTGACACACGAAGGATTTCCCACTTGGGAAACCTGTTAACTGGGTAAGTGTATCAGCAGGCTCATTCACATCAGCTCCTGAAGGAGGAGCCTATATTGTTCACATGAAATAATGGAAACATGTAAAAAAAATTACAAGGCCTACTTTTAATTATATCTTTAGAAGGTACCAGCTAATCAGAATAATGGAATCAACTGAAGAAATTTAAAAAAAGGAGATAAAATTATCAAACTGGTAAACCAGCTATTTCCTCTAGAGCTCACAGCTAGCTATAAACAGCTTCCTTAACTAATGAGGAGTAAACAACCCCNAAAATATGCATTTAACTTTCAGGTGTGGAAAAAAAGGCGCATAAATTTGGCACGTCCAAAACATCACAAATCTCAGTGAAAGCACCACTGGCTTGCTAAGTCTATGATTCCAGCTGACAGAGCTTTTGAGCTTGAAAATAATTTTCAACAGGCTTGCAAATCTCTGAGAAGTTATTCAAATACAGGGAAAGAAGGCTATGCAAATGTCCCACGTCAACTCTTATTTGAGAAGTTTTTGCTCTTTTTCTTTTAATATGGTAAATTGCACTCATTGCAATGATCTGTTTTAGAATTATTTTGTTACAGCACAAATTGGATCTTCTGTGTTACCTTGTACAGTGCATGACACAAAGTGCAGCCAAAATTCAGGACTCTGAATGAATTTTTCACTTACAAATGTCTTTCAGCTCAGGTGATTTGGAACACAATTATGGGTTCTCCATCACTTTGCTGTACTAAGCATTCATCTTTTATGCTGGTGTCAGCACTACTGCCATTCTACTGCTTTCCTATTGCTTTTGTATGTAAATCTCCAGAATAATAGACTAGAAGCTATCACATTATTTGAAAAAAATCTCCAGCAGGCATGAATTGTGTTTATCCTGACTAGGTGTGTTTTATCAAGACTTGGAAGATGGCAGGTACTGCCTTAAAAGTTTTGACTAAGAACTCAGCTTGCTTTGAAAGAGATGCACCTTCATATGTATTGTCCTATGCCAGGCATTGCAGAGGGTATCAGACAAGCCCATCCCATACAACATTACACCATGAGCAAAGCGATGCTTTCCCCGAAACTACCAGTCCTCAGTCCAATACTGTACCTGGATTATAATTGTCCAGTCTGTGCTCAAGACTGGCCTCGTAATACGGACCTTGGCTTGCACACAAAAATATCCCCCCTGCTCACAGGTAGATAATGTCCCATTGTTGTCTTCAGGATTTTTTTTTAATTAGTGGTCTGCTTCTAAAGTTATTTTTTTGTTTGCCTCTTGAAAGCTGCCTTCTGCACATGAACAGGTGAGATGCTACCATCCTGTAGTACCTGGTACTACCTCACATGAGTTTGGCAAGCTGCAGAGATCCTTCGTGTTCCCCCTCTACGGATAAATCACTGTTTATCTAACTACCCGCTTATCTAAACACAGCCACTGCTCACATTGAAATCAACCTCATGTTTACATGTTTCCTTCCCCCAGATCATTATGGCAACCTGTGCAACCCATGTACTCCTCCTTAGCTACTCCTGATTGTATTCATTCCCAAAATGTTTACAAGTGGATTTACAAAGCCTGCACGGGGATTGCTAACCCACCACCACAATGCAAAAATCTCTCAGGTGAAACAAAGCAACTACTTAGGAGTATGCAACGCACCCGATTTATCAAAGCTAATTATTTGAGGTATTAACTGATGTTTCACAAGGCAATTCATAGTTTTTCAGAGGTGTAATTAAAACTCTGAGCTGAGTTAGAAGATGAAGGCTGTGCCTGGCCCGTGGCTGTATGCTTTCTAGACAAGCAGAGAGGCATATTATGCACATGGCACACTCAATCTATTTAATGTATTTTCTGGAGGCTGGATCGATGGACTGTTGAATAGTTCATAGTTTGCTTATCCCAAAGAAAATTAGATACTGTTAGAAAAGCAACAGAGAATCTTCAGCTTATTTATTTAACCACCAGAACTGGTCATGCCTAGGAAGGTTACCATAGCAACCACCACCACCACAGATTGAGGAGAAAGGTGTCATCGTGGGGTGGGTTCTGTCCCTAATGAACTGGAATCGGCCACACTCGCCTTCCCGGCAGGACACTGCTCAGCCCCTGGTCGCTTCACCATTGATGCATCTGCCGAGAGCCTGCCTGGAGCCACACCTAAATGAGGAACTGCTACCTCATGAGCACATCAACATATGGAATGGCTAAAATTCATTTCTTCTTGCTCTGGAGAAGGCTTACCTTGATAGCAAAGACTGATCAACAGCCAAGTACTAGGATTGAGGATCCATAGCTGCTCTGAGCAGAACGCAAGAGATTAGAGTAGTGCTTAACATTTCCCAGCTGGACTGAGGCATTACACACATTAGCTCTTTTTGTTCAATACTACTAAAGCCCATGCAGCATAATATTCTTTCTGATTTGTGGTATCTAAGCTTGAACTCAGTCCCTGATAATAAAAGGACAAGTCACTAATCCTCTGCATCACACAGTTGCTATCACCTGACAATTTTATATTCATACCTTATTGATTTCTGTGAAAGAAATATTCTCTGATGGTTTTTAAATTACATACATACAAGCAATGGCTTGGCCTTATCTCTGCTTTTGGCTGGATAAAAAAAAAAAAAATCTTTATAGCTTTGCTGTTTTTTTAAAGGATGATAATACAAAAGAACGTGCTGACAGTGTGATTTAGATCTGCTTAAAACTAGAGAGTAAATCCAGTTTATGACAAAGTTGAAATAGCAAGTTTGCCTTATCTACTAGCATAGAGAGGGAGCGGGAAAGCAATCACATTATTGGAAGGATACACTTCAGAGAATGACACAGCATCATATTTAAGGTTTTATTCTTTCTGAAAGACATACTCATGTTTCCTTCTGTCATCAACACAAAAGTGGCTAAGAAGTCAAGCTTCTGTAGAGTGTGTGTGTGAGTGTGTGTGTGTGTGTGTGTGTGTGTGTGTGTGTGTGTGTGCAAAAAAAAGTGAAATAAAAAGCAGAAGAAACTACCATCTGTGAAGCATGAACTTCCTCTGTTCCAAAACCACCCTGTGAGTCAGCATGGACAGCAGCACTGAAACTGTTTGACCAGTGACTGAGCAGGGCATCCAGCCTCATGCAACACAGCGTTTTTGCAGAGAAAAACGCCTGGTCCTGCAAGTGTCCTGTGGATGGCCTGTATCTTTCCTAGTATGTCCCCATCTCCTGGAGGTCAGATTTCAAACCGCTCCTCAGTACTACAACAGTCAGTTTCCCAATGGCTTTGTAAGTGAAGTAGCCATAATTTCAATAGCCCCGAGCACCCCAGCTAGCTTCCATCAGAACACTGGAAAATATTGCACAGATCTGCCCCAACGGCTTTAAACATCAACTAATAGTTGCTCACACATCATCCTCCTGGCCCCTATCTCTCTTGTTCTTCTGACTGAAACAAGAACAGCATCCTCTGGACACACAACCACTTCCAGTGCTGTTAAAGGTTTCAGCCCTGTCAACCTTTCTTTATAATTATATTGTAAATCTCTTCCTTTACCATTACACAGAGATCAAGCACTCCAAAAAGCAACCCTCTTACTATAGGTCATACATTAATAGCTGGATCCTGTTTGTGTAATTACGGTGATGGTAAACTGATGTATAATTCATACAGTGAAGAATCAAGAGGGTCTGGCCAAGGCAGTGGTACTAGTTCCCTTGCTGATTCAGAACTACTTCCAGAGCGGCTCTTTCATTTGTGCTTATCAAGAGTCAGGCAAGTTCAGGGCCAAATCAATAAAAAACATGTCCTCCCTCTATAGCCTGGGCAGGAATAGCCACATCAATACAGAAAATCAATTCTTTTTTTTCTGCAGTTGCATAGGATTAGCATCAAGGGAGACAAGACACATTGTACTTCTAAAATAAGATTTTAAAAGACCTAAAGAACCACCCATAATTCTGATATTTCTGAAAAAAATTAGCATGCCTCCATTCAGAGGTAAGTTTTTGAAAGTATAAGAAAATAGCCTTTGTTAGAGATCCCTTTCCTGAGAATCTCAGGCCCCTCTACCCTCGTTATTTTGACATATTTTTATTACTACGAAAGTTCTCTCTTTATCAGCATTCTTTACCAAAAGCAACAGCAGTCAACAGCACTCCGCTATTTACCCATTCAACTCAATCTTATTTCCCAGCCAAACAAAATCTGAAGCAGCCTCCACAGAAGATAAATCACGTTACATGCTCTGATCCAAACACACGACACCACACGTAAGCGAAGGCCCTCGCACTTCAGAGGAGGCGGCTGGGAAGCGCGCGCTGCCAGCAGACGGAGCCTTCCACTTCATTAGTCGTCACTCACCAGCGAGCTGAAAGACTCTAACATCTGAGGCGTGAACTTTTCAGGTGAGTTATGAAGTCCCTCCTGCCACAAAATCTGCTGTTTATAACTCTGTGTTTCTAGATGATCTTCTTGTACCATGGCTTAAGCCGGAGAGAGAAAGCTGGAAGCTTTCCAATGGAAACAGGTAAACAATGACACCACTGTTAATATCTCAGTATTAAAAAAAGCGATGTTCTCTCTGAATTAAGCACTCCTGCTCATCTGGCTAGAAAACACTAAGGAGAATTTTGGCATGGCAGGGAAAAACAGTAACAGACGGGAAAAAAAGTCTGGAGTTGAAATGTCATCATTTCAGGAAGAAATTCTTAATTTCATTGTATCCTTCACAGATGAGTAACTGCATGATATAACATCACATCTTGGAGAAATCTTACATGGCAATTAAAGAACAATGAATGCATTGCAACAAGGCTTAAAGGACTTAAACAGGTTGCATTTTACCTTGCAGGCACCACACTCCAGCATGGGCTGTGAACAAAACACACCAACTCAAATGGTCTGAGCTTGCTGAGCAGATGCCCATGGTGTGGGGCATCACCAGGGCAGAGACAAGGACATCCCCATGGATTCTCCCTCCTAGTTAGCTAAAGTATCACAGAATTAACTGTGATCACACTTGCAATTAGCTGCAATGTCTTGTGGGTGGGGGATTTTTCCTCCCCTGAAAAGTTCCAAGGTTGTTCTCTCTTCACCACGCCACATCCCTGCCTCAGTTTGAAATGTCCCTCTTGGGGGTTTCTCTCTCACATACACCCAACAACACACTCCCTTCTTCAAGCAGATTAATTAATATTTATTAAGATGGCTACCTTACATTTTATGTTCTGCATCCTGTAGTCACCCAGTAGAGCGCATATTTTGTGAAAATTATTGTAACAACAAGCATATTGTAAACTGGAATATCTTCACTAGCACTACTACCTAGTGTTATGTCCAAAGATGTGATCAGGATATATTAGCAGCAGTGACAACCAAAACCTTCTATTTCTCAACATTTTGTTTAATGTTATCATAAAGTATATACATACATATATCATTGGATTGTAAAAGAAAATAAATGCATAGGGACATCATGAGAAAGCATGCCATAATTCTAACTTGAAGTGACAGCCAAATACATCAGTTGATCCAATGTACCTGACTGCACCTGGGGGTGTGGTTTTAAACATAATTTGAGCTTTGCTGTCCAAAAGCAAAAAGCTGCTTTTAACACACACTAATATGATGCTTTTCCTTTGTTACAAAAGTTGCATATAATTAAAAAACCCAACCCAAAACAGCGATACTGGTGTTAAAAGATTCCTCACAGAGTTTGCAGAATGTCACAAGTTTCATCCTGCTGTACTGCAATGGGAGATGCTGCTATTTAGATGTACTGCAGCTCCCAGAATAACCTGGTCATATGCTCACTAAGCAAGAGGCAGCAAAGCAGACCTCGTAACAAAGGATGTTTCCTGCAGTTACCAAATTCAGCGACAGCGTGGACTGGACTGAGGCAGCCTGCAATAAATGGAGGAACAAAAAAGGTGAAGGGAGTCAGCTCACTGTGGTGGACACTGATTGGACAGGATAAAAATTAATTTAGCCTAGGAGCTTAAATTGTTGATGGAATCAAAGCAGAGAGGGGAAGAAAAAAGAGATGGTCCAAACCTAAAGACAAAAAGCAATGCAAGGACCCAAAAACCAAGAGTACAACACTTAAGATCTTTTTGGGCCTCACTTAATTGTAAATTTGCTTATTTGCAGCAGACATCTGAATTAACATATGTAGTCATCGACTGCAGAGTATTTCATACATCAGGTGACGTGGTGGCACAGTGTTTCAATGCATTTGCATTTTGTAAGCAGTATCTGTCACAGTAAGCTGGAATAACTCTTAGCCCTCTTAGCTCTTGCCCACTTCCTGAAAACCAAGCAGGGAGTGGACTGAAAGCATTTTGACAGCTGGCTGTTCACACTGGCAATTGTGACGCCAACATGCACGAGTAAATCCCCAAGCACCGTGGTGCAACGCACTCACTGACTGTGCAAACCCACACTGGTTTGCAGCAAGCAACACGCCTCAAAATACAGACAGCACTGCTTTGTGTGCTACAAGATTTTTATCTCAGGTCAGCCCCAGACTCAAACCTGAGGGGAGGATCTAAGACAACAAACTTCCAAGTAAGTCAGTATAGCTTTGCTGAAATAAACTCAAAGACCTAACATTGAATATTTAGAATAAAATTACATGAGAAATACCAGCGAAATGTATTCTATCATCACCCTCCACTTAAAGAAAAATAACAGAAATTACAGACTTGTAACATTCATAATGGGAAAGCAAGAATTGCATTTTTAGCAGTGGGAAATAAAACCCATCTATTCATCACTCCTTTTACATTTTTAAAGAAACTATTTAATGGTCATGCCATTTCTTCAGCTCTCTTGCTCACAGCATCTTTCACTTTGAGTAAAAGCTAAGTTCAGCAATCTATAGGCAACTATTTCCAGAAAATTCATAACAATTTCAGAAGCATTATAGGATGCTCATAAAGTACAGTACTCACAAAAGACCTTTCTTACAGTTTTTTTTCTGATTTAGAAATTGAATTAACAGAATTCCGAATAATTCCCATTTAGACCAACATTTTTGTTTATCAAAAAAACCCCTCCAAAACCCCAATGCTCCTTCTAAGCTCTTCATCTCATTATTCTCAGAAAGGGCTTGTAGCTTCAATATTTAATGTCAGGAAGAAAGAGATGGAGTTATAAAATAACCACTACTTCATTAATCATTCCATGAGCGTATGAAATGAAGACATAGTGATGTACATGCTAAATTATGAACAGAACAACCGGTATTGCATTCACTGCATTAGAGTAGTTCTTGCTGTAAAAACAATTTCATTTTCACTTCTGGCATTCCCAATTCAGAACTGTTTGGGATCAAAGATAAAAAAACATATGGCAGTGATATCCAGTGATATCCGACTCTCCCACAGATAACAACTCGTGACACATCACAGGACAAATATTAAAGCTTTTTGATATTTTCATTTTCATAGGAATAAAATAATGGACCACAAAAACCTCATCATATCGTTCCAAAAAGCACTAAATAAAAAAGGAAGAAGGATGAGTGTGGTTTCAGGTTAAGTTTTAAGAAATATTAAACCAGCACACTGTGACATTTCCTATTTAAATATTTCACCTTTCTGACACACTGATATCTTACAAATGCTGAAGGTTTCTTGGAAAGGCTACAGGTGCTCCACAGGCTACGAGAGCACTCTGCACAGCCACTGATGGATTAATGGTCAAGACAGCACACATGTTGTGCTCCTACAGTTCTCAATGAACTGATGTCACGGCAACTCTACTAAGGAAATCATGTTGGTTTCTTCCCTTGGCATTATTAGCATGCCATGCAACAGGAGCCAAAGCACTGCAGGAGCTCTAGGAGGGCCATGCTGCATATATGTTTTATCTACAAATCATTTAAGCACATCAGTGAGAGCTTTTACAAATGCCATCACATGGAGGTCTGATGCATATGACCATGAGGATGACTCAAATCATGGTTTCTGCACAGGACATGGGGCCAAACTATTTCTGTGTAAGCCTAACAACACTCAGGTCATCCAGACCTTGCACAGAGGCAACTACACAAAGTCAAATCATTATTTACAGAACTTTTAAAGCACAGTAAAACAACTGAGTATACACGGAGTGGAGCAGCCAAGAAAAAAGGCTTTGAGAATAACAGTATTTATTTAGATTGATAGGAGTAGGTTTGAAAGGTATATGGTCCAATTACTGCCCACTCGATTTATGCTGCTATAACTTTTACCCACATTTTACTTGGCACATGTAAAATCCAAAATTCAGTGTAACAAACATTTTACCAGATGGTCACTTAATCAAATGTATTTGCTTGCTAATACAGAAACTTTGCAACCACTAGCACATTTTTATAACATCAACGTATTTATAAATCTAAAAGCTGTTTCAGCTCTTTTCGTAAAGTCAAATATTGTATAATAAATACTGCAACAGAATTCCAGTTGCAAAGAGAGCAGATTTAGTACATTTTTGCTTAGAACTTCTCCCTCTATGCTCAAGGATGTACCAGTTTGGGTACATTAGAAAAAAAAAAGTTTCAATCTGTTATCTTTGGGACACAACTAAGAATGTAACTATGTTTCCAGGCTTAATTCCAACATGAAGAGCTTCAGAGTACACAGAGAGATCTACAAAACTTTTACACTGCAGAACAGTGCATCAGAGGTTACTCCTCCAAACAAGATCCTGCCAGCCATAAGGCCTTCTGCTTGCTGCTGATTTACACCACAGTCAGCTTCCATGCTTCCAGTCTCAAGTGTAGGAGTGGAAATTAATTTGTAGGGAAGTAGTCCAGATGGAGCCGTTCAGAGAGACAGCCGGATCCAGCCATAACTGAACTCATCCATCACATTAGGTTTGTCCGGCACAGCGCAGGCCGTGACACGGGAAAGCTGACAGACATTAGGCTCATCACAAAACTTACAGGCTGCCAACACAAAGGATATGCTGTGTCCAGACATGTCTGCCCACTTGCAAAAGCTTCTTGGAGTTTTTAAAAGTTATTTTCCTCACTACACAGCTCAGGATCATCATATACTTAAAAGACAGGAATAATGTGGATTATCAACAAAACTAATTTGATGCGTATTATCAGTGCACAATGTTTTTAGGATTTCTCAAATGTAGGATTGTCTGTGCAGTGCAATTAAGTAAATGGCACTAAGTGCTAGTCCCCATTAAAACAGCATGACTTCATGGGATAGATGCGTACCAATGTATCTGTCCCACCAGAAGAAACTTTATCCTTTTATTTTTGTCATGATCTCCATCTTTAATTACTGAGGAAAAAAGCTAAAAAACAAACAAACAAACAAAAAACCCACACCAAAAAACAGGGGTTAAAAAATCCTGGAAAGATAATTTCCACACTAGACCAGTTAAGGCTAATTATACAGATGGGGATAAGTAGCTCTCCTCTGACTGTTTTTATCAGCTTGAGAAGATACAGCCCAGAAAACCCATAAACAAACCAACCACCCAACAATAACTACAGTCAGAAAGTATTAATGCACTTTCCAACAGCATCAACAGGTTTCAAGTCATGTTTTAAAGAATGAAACACACATTAATCGGAATCTGTACACTTGCCTGCTGCAACAGAGTCTCAAGACAACATCTAACACGCTCTTTACAGTGATCTGGGAAGGAAATCTGATTTTCCATTTTAGACTGCATGTCAATACTGTCTTCCTGTGGTAAGCCTAGTTCCCTTATTCCCGTGCCATATGGCAAATCAAATTCACAACTCGAAGTCAAGCAATCGCAATTGACTGACTGCAGGCAGACTTTAAAATAGGAAATTCCTGTTTTCCTATACAGCCCTCTGCATTATCTCTGTTAAAATATTTATTAATTGTAGCTAATATTAATTATTTAGGTCCAAATGCGTTCCTTTTCTGGAAAAAGTATAGCTTCAGTTTAAAGTGTATTCAGTAAACGTTTTATTGATACCAGTTCTCTTTAGGTACATCCTAAGTGATATGACAGAAACAAAACTTCAGAAAACCCTTTAGGATGCAAAAATTCGAAGCCACTTCTTTTAACTTACAACTCAGAATGCCTTTCGATTTGCCACGCTAGCGTGTCGGTCAGATATAACACAGCAGTCTGAAAGGTCTTCAGGTTTCTAGATGCAGTTAAAAAGATCATATACATGCAGACTACTGCCATCTTCTAGGGCATCATCTAGGGCAGACCCAAACCAAATCAGAGTGCCCATTTCAGAACTGTAAGCTCATGCTTATGAAGTGCACACACTTATGTCCAAGTCCACTGCCACAGACATCCACTTTAAACGTAATTTTTTCACTGATATTTTAATTTTTATTTTTGAAAAATCTCTTTTTTTTAATGTCATACTAATATTTCAAAGCTCACCATTTTTCCCTGATGAAGAACTGTAATCAAACATCCCTATCAATTTTACTCCAATGATATTTCTGTAGTCAGTTTCCTCAGAGCCGTGTCCTACCCTTTCTTATCTTTACAGCATATTGCACGTTAAATGCTGATTTATCAAATGCTAATACAGAAATTAGAGGGAATCTTCAAGAGTTGAAAGGGAATACCGACATTGAAGTCTGATGATTCTATGCAGGAAGCAAAATCATTAAGATCTAATGCCCTTAGGAACAAAAGCCAGCTTATTTTTGCATTAAAGTTGCAATATATTTACATTTTTCCAATTCATGAGTTTCCTGATGACTTTATCTGTACGAAATGGACATGCTTTTCACCTTTTGGTAAATATGAAGCAAGGCATACAGCAGGACACAACAAAAGCCCCGTATGTTTTGGTTGTAACTGAGCTTAAACCATCTAAAAAGTATTTTTATCATAAATGCTATTTTCTTTTAAACTAAGTCTAAAAAGTTGAAGTGGTATTAGACTGGGCTATCCTTTCTTCATGCAACCATTTCAAATGTATCAAAATATAATGCAAAATCACGTCCTGTTTTGTTGTCATTTTCTATGAGATTTCTTAGACCAACAAATTAGAACTTTTTTTTTTTTTTCTCTCCCCAGAATTCTTTCCCGGGTGGCTTTTATTCTGTAGTGCATTGATGGTGAGGCAGAACCAAAGGCTTACAAAGTATCACACTATATACTTCAATCATCAGTTATTGATGCACTTATAAATATAAATGCAAATCTGAAGGCAACAATTGTACAACCACAGATTTCAGCACAGTAATGCTGATTCTCTCTCCATGAAGAGCTTCCCCCTGATATCCAATCTAAACCTTCCCTCTTCTGGCTTCAGTCCATTCCCCCTTGTCCTACCACTCTCTACCCTTGTACAAATCTGATTCCCCTCCAGTCCATATGCTAATTTTAAGTACTGGAAGGCTGCAGTGAGGTCCCCCAGCAGCCTTCTCCAGGCTGAACAAGCCCAGCTCTCTCAGCCTGTCCTTATAGGTGAGGTGCTCCAGCCCCCTGACCGTCTTTGTGGCCCCCTCTGATCCAACAGCTCCATATCTCTCTTGAATTGGGGGCCCCAGCTCTGGACACAGTACTGCAGATGGGGCCTCATGAGGGCAGAGTAGAGAGGGACAATCCCCTCCCTGTCCCGGAGCCAAGGATACCTCTGGCCTCCCAAACTGCAAGAGCACACTGCTGGTTCATGTGAAGTTTCTCATCTACCAGGACCCTGAGGTCCTTCTCAGCAGTCTGATCTCAAGAAGCTCTTCTCCCAGCCTGTATCTATGTCTGGGATTCCTCTGGCCCACGTGCAAGACCCTACACTTTGTGGTGTTTAACCTCATAAGGTTCACACAGGCCCAACCTTCAAGTCTGTTCAGATCCCTCTGGATGGCTTCCCTTCCTTCTGTTGGGCCAAATGCACAACTCTGCTTGGTGTCATCAGCAGACTTGCTGAGGGTGCACTCAATTCCATCGTCAATGTACAAGCAACTGTAATGGTAGTGTTACAGCTTCTGAAGCTGGATACCTGTATAGGTAACTGAAGGTCACAAAGATTCAGCAGAGAATGGACAATCCTTGTTTTTAAGGACATTGCACGGTTTCTCAAGGAGGTAAACAAGAGTCCCTGGCACCTTGTGAGAGAAATACAAATTCTTCATAGCAAGGGAAAAAACCTCCCGCATGAGAGTTGTAGAGCTGCAGCTGCTCCACTCTACAAGTGAGAAAAAAATCAAGTCATTCACTAAGACAAAAGCAGGCAAACACCCTGCTAGTTAAGAAATCCCTACCTTGCACTTCAACACAAAATTTTAGAGTTTTATCTTTTCAGAGAGAGAACCTCAAATTACAGAGTATGTCCTTAGTTCAGTTACTCTCCTGACATAAAAGACAAAGTTGCAGAAGCAGAAAATGCACTCAACTCCCTCCACACCTCCCTTGTGTCACATTGTAGTTCCCAACCGTGATTCTTCTTTGTGTAAGTAAACTGTAATTGTTTTCCATTTCCATTTCAGTGGGAACAGTATTAGACCCAAGGCTGCTCAATTATAAATGCTGCCCATGCCTCAATTTTCTACTAATCATTTGTGTGCAAGTGTCCCATTTGTGCCTGAAACATTTTCAAATCCTGAGAACCCTGTGCAGCACCAGCTAAAGATGTGCAAGTGAAAGCTTGTCCACTGCTGTATTTTTACTTTGCCACAAAATTAGTCACACAGAAGTTAAATCTTGTAATGGTTCTACTGGCAGCTAAAGGTTGTCTCCCTACATAAAGCAGGGCTGAGCTTCTAGCAAATGCATCATTTTGCACAACTATAGGTTTTTTTTCTTTGCTTTTTTTATACAAGTCTATCTCTGAAACGCCCTATTACTTGTTTCACTGTTGGCAGAGTAGACAGTCCATTAGTGATTTCCAAAATGCTGTTAACAAGATTGGAGTATAATTCATACAACTAATTTTAATTTCTGAGAACAGACAACAAATTGGAGCTAGTCAAGTTTCCACTGAAGCATCAGACTGCTCACAGCAAACAGCACTGTTAACCACTGTTTATTTTCAATCATACCACAACTTTCTTCTGAAAAGTGTTTAAGGCTTCCCATTCCTAAGCCACAGAAATGCTCCAGAAGTACTTTAAAAGAGTACACAACATTAGGCTTGAAATGATATACATATTCATTCTGATATGAATGACGTAAGCGAACAGTCCATAATGAGAGAATCAAATTTCATGGCTAATCGCTTCACTGATTACTATGAATTGTCGGTATCTAATTAAAATACTTTTACTCAGCCAAGTAGGTCATTATTTTCTAATGGAACTTGGAACGTTTTGTTGCACACTCTCAGCTGTCTTCACATCTTTGGCACACTATTCTCTGAAATCCACTGCACTTGCACTGGATATTCTGTTGTTCATGTAAAGATAATCAGAGAATTTCCAAATGTGTTAAACTTGCATGACTCAGTTCTGCTATTTAAACATTAGCCTTAAGGGGGAGGCAGGTAGGGTGTCATCTTTTGTTGCCTTTTTTTTTTTTTCTTTTTCAGTTAAACACACTTGAAAAAGAGCAAGAGTTTTGTTGGGGTTTTTTTATCACTTTGTGTAAGCACAGCTAATAGTCTACCTATGCAAGCTGGAACAATACCCAAAATGGTAGTTACACATGCATCTCAGATAGCTGAACACCTCATCTGGGACTTCTGAAGCTGCTTCAGAAACCTGGCCGCCTGGTTACACGGGTTTATGGGAATCGCATATTCAAACACTCAGGTGCAGATGAGTTACTGGTGGATCTAGGAGGAAAAAAACCCTTGGCTTTAAGTGACTGTAAAGCAACTCCCCTGCTGCCAGGGCCAGCATGAAGTGTGCCTCTTGGGAAGCCCACTCAGAGCTCATCCAAGAAGGAACCGCCCAGCAAGCCCAGCTCTCCCTGCCACAAGGTGCCCTTGGCACACAAACAGTGCTGCTGCCAGCTCCAGAAAAGGGTTGAAAGGCAGAAGCACAGCGAGACCCCCGAGAGCAATCGGGGTACGCTGGACACAGAGTGTAAGAGAAAGGAGGATCTGTGGAAAGCCAGTGGTTGCCCTTGCTCCCTGCAAGCCTGACACAGGACTCTAGAGGCACTCAAACATGCAAAGCTGAACCCATGGAACCACCCTCAGTGTTCAGTACATTGGCAAACAATTCCTTGAAGCACAGCATATCTGTATGGTAAATCATAACATCAGACTCTCCTCCAAGCATCCACCCAACCGCTCTGCTCTAGTTCTCCTGTACTCAGGAGGGACAACATGTAGTGAAGACCAAGTAGAGATTTCCAAGAACCATAACGGGACAGTTCCTTGAAGACCTCACCTTTCCCAAGCACGCTGTGCCGGGCATCAGACGCTGTTGGCAGACAGGCATCACTTATTAAACAGCACCTGTTGCCACATCCTTCCAATAAGCTTCAAACAATGCACTACTAATATAAAGCACTGGCATCCACAGCAATCATACAGAAAACTACCTGGAACAGCACTTTTGTTATTAAACATTTATAACTCTCTGAAATATCTGCACTGAATAAGACAGCAGCACTAAACACTAAGAAATCGAGGATGGGATGAAAATCTTTCATTCAGCTAAAAAAAAAAAAAAAAAATCCCAAAGAGAGATGGTCAGTATGATTGGCCTTCAAAAAAGGAAAAAAAAACCAAAACGCTTTAGCAGACTTCTTTTTTATCTAACAGCAACAACTGAGAAATTTGAAATGCTTTGTACTATTAGAACATTAAGAGGTGACAGATAACTAGGCCAAGCTGTATAGCATTAAACCTGACACTGCTTTCCAGAAAATACCCACTATAAAACCATACAGATTTCAGACTGCCTGTCCAGCTAACATGCAGTGGAGGACAAAGATGCTTTCCCCTCCAGTATGATTTAGTACTAATATATGTGTGCACTGGCATGAGAAAGCTGTATTTCAAATACTGTGCTGTAAAACAATAAAGTAGAAATTTCTGCTCCAGTAACACTGGCAAAAATCATTTTCCCGGCTTTCATTACTGTTGTCAGAGGATTTACCTGTTTGCAAATCAGCACTACTAATAAGATTTATCTCTAACCTGGTTTAAGGTCAAAACATGTTCACAGTGGCTGAGAGTACCGCAAAGTAGCAATCATTCATTTCTCCTCACCTTCTTCCTTTCAACCTGAAATAAACCTAAAATTGAACATAAACATCACTGGTCACAATTCCTTTCCTAAAAGAGATTTAATCTGTAAATGGAACACAGGATTTCATACTGTAAAATATGAGGTGATCAATGCATGAAGTCTGCATGACAGAAAGCTGCAGCACTGAAAGAGCATTGGGATTTGAAGAAGGATGTGCACAATGAAAAAAGGCACAAAGCTTTCCTATGCCTGCTACATAATCCTCGTAAATCTAACCTTGCAGGTCACACCTTCTTGCTGCTGGTTCTCCTGGGTACAGTGATGGATGCAATCTCCAGTGTGGAGCATCCAGCCCAGCTTAGGATATAAAGTTTGTACATATTTCTGATAGCTTTTAAATAAAGTACTATATTCAAATGTCTTGATAATATGAGTAATCTGACAGTAAGAATTTTTTGTGCGTGAATTTGATATTCAAAAATATAGGAAAAGTAAAAACATATTAACAGTCTAACTATTATAACTATTATAACTATTAGGAGTCTGCTATAGCTCATCAGAATCTGTGAGAATTATACTTTTCTAATCCAAACTAGGCTGCCTTTCATTTAAGTTAATTCTATAAAAGACCAGAGACGAGAGCAATCAGATCATCCTTTCTAAACTTTTACAGACTGGCTGCAGAGGGGATTGTCTTGAATTCACATTGCCACACTGGGAAAAATCCCAAACACTTTCACAACGCTGTAGTAACTCCTGAACATTTGTCTGTTTGGTTTATTAAGTTAGAAGTTACTGTCTGTGATGTAACCAAAAAAATAGCTACTGAAGTTGGAACAGCTCTTTCAATTAAGCATTGTCATACAAACAAGAACATTTGCACTCTGAATGAGTAAGTGGCTGGTGCAGGCAAGGAGAGCGACTGCTGTCTGGGGGAGACTGAAGAACGACTGCGACATTAGGATGCGATCACTCATGCCAGCTCCCCCCACTCACACACACCCTTTTTCAGGACTGCATTGCGTATGCTCTCTCAAATCAGCCAAACATCACCAGTCAGGAGATGGGAAAGTAGGACTGACACGCTGTGAACGGCTGGCTCCTTTCCCTCTCTGCAGCGGGAGCAAGCCGCAGCATCAGATCTCGAGCAGGGGAAGGTGGAGCTGGAATGGGTTTCCGTGCTTACACAGCAGTGGGGCAGAGAACCCATGGCACACTTCCCAAACCTCCTGCCTGTCCCTGCCAGCCAGCTCTGCACAAGGAGCCTCAGCACTCCTCTCTCTCACCAGCATGGTCCATGCACTGGAACATCCCATGGGTCAACCCCTTTCTTGTGGTGACAAGGAGAAAGGCTGGGCCCAATGATGGGCAAGGCAAATGCTCTAAGGGGCCCTGCAGGAAGGAACAACCTCTGAGGGCTCCCCAGTGTTCTGGCACTGTCAGCAAACCACCAACTGAGAAAGCTATGGAAGACAGGTAGCAGTTACAACCAGCACCAAGCAGTTGTGAGGACTGCTTTAAGGATATCATGTCTGCAACTCCAAACCTGTCAGAGGTTTCAGATAGTCCGTGGGAAAGTCGGGTGTTCATTCTGGAGAGGTAAGTCCAGTCTTTCCTTTCTCCTTTCCAAGCCCTGAAGAGACAATCACACACACATACAAAATTCCCAAACCATAATGGAAAACAATAAAATCTTTCCTAAAAGTGTTCACCTTTCCTCAAGGGGAAAGCCACCAAACAACAGTATGATGTATCAGAGAAAAGAAGTGGAAAGAGAGTGAGAGGAAGGAAAATGGAGCCTTGAGAGCAGGAAGGCAGAAAATAGTTTAAGATGTCAGCAGCCACATGTTCAATTAGAATGGAGAAAGTTTCGCTTCTGACCCTAAAATTCCAGTACACAAAAGAAATCAAGTATTATCATCTATCTTTGTCCTTCTCTTCTCTGTCCTTCTGTGTTCTTACAGACCAAACAGAAACTGACTCCACCAGCACAGTCACTGGAAAAGCCAGATTTATCCATCCCACCCTGCACTGGACCAAAACGTCTTCATTCAGGCAGCCAACACCCATCTCTTGTAAATTTAAACTCTGAATTTAAATGTTCGAAATTTTAGACATACCTAGCTTGTTCTGATTGAAAGGTACCCTGCCAAGTCCTGAGACTGGGTTTAATGAAGATTTAATTACATAATCTATTCTAGTTTAATAACCTTGTTGTTAGCACTGATAGGACTGGTTTGACTCTTTGAATGAAAGACTGGCCAGTTCAGTGCCTCATGAAAGAGGGGCAGCAGACACCACTGTACCTTCTCAACAAGCGAAGCAGTGTATGTTACAAGCATGCAGACACTAGCATCTCTCTTCCTCTCTGAACACTTGGCAGAACTCAAACCAAGTTAACTGAATTGCTAATCAAAGGGAAAACTGGGTGAAAAAAAACCCAAAGCACGTAACATTTAAAAGATGCTGTAGTAAATAAACACAGTAAGCTCCTCCTAGTAATTCCTATACCTACTGGCAGCAGGTAAGGACGGTCTTGCCAGCTGCCACAGAAATTTATGTTTTTACAGAGTATGAAATACAAAAGCTTTCAAACAACTAAATTAAAAACAAAGCAGGTTATCTCAGTGCAATACATTTAATACTCTGATCTTTCATGCAGGCTACAATATTTTCAGTATGTAATCACTGCTATTAATTTAATTTATTTAATTAGAAACTATTGCCCTTATCAGGTTACTTTTGTGTCACTGTAAATCTTATCTGAGGGTAAACTGATCAAAGCGTCTTCAAGAGACGTAGATTTAGAGCTGCCTGTAAATTGAAATGCTAAACCTACTGTTAACGCATCCTGGGAAACAGCCTCAGTAATTACATTACTTAATTATTTATGATAGGTCAGATTTGAAGTTAGCATAATTTAGTATTTCTCTGAAGAGCTCCCAGCTAGGATACTTTAGATGACTTAGTGAGTAAATGAAACCAGATCTGACTGATGAGGTAGTAACGCTGGAGATGTTCCGGCTTTACAAGAACGCTGGTGTTTTCTAATGCCATGCCTCAGAGCACTCTGTGGAAGTAATGGGATCACATTTTCACTTCTCATTGTCTGAACTGTCTTCATGCTGGGATAGCCACTGGTATGACTTAAGGACAGCACTATAGATTAGAAGTGCCCATTCCCTCCTCCGTAATTACATCAGCATGTCTCTCCCAATAAACAACAGAAATGGAAATTGTTACTATGAATAATGGGTTTGGATTCAATGCTGAGGAGACATAAGCAACCAGAATTTACAAAACACTGGCAAAGCTGAAAACAGAAGACTGTTTGGCTTTGTTTGGTTTTTTGGGGTTTTTTTTTTCCCCCTCGAGACAGAATAAAACAGCCCTTACTCTAAGGTCACATTTGCATTTACCACATAAATACATCATGCTTCCATCTCAGCAGCAGTCAATATGTTAACAGCTGTAATTGTCAAAAAATCACAAAGCTTTAAATTACAGTAACTTCTGTGACCCTCCACTAAACAATTCAGCCTTTTATAGAATACTGCTCTCTGTCCACAAACAGTACCTAACATTTAATTCCAGCTTGACAGACCTGGTTACCTTTCTTTCTTTGACTCAGGAAGTTTTTTAAAAATATCATACAGCAGAACTTATTTTTCCAGGAGAACTATGCCATACAGTGTGTTACCTGTCAAGAAGAGATTACACAGTTATACTTGTATCTGCTGTATTAAGTGAAGCCAGTACAATAGTTCTGGTAAAGAAAGATGCATGTGGAGACAGAGTGGATAAGTACAGGACCATAGAATAATTTGAGCTGGAGGAGATCTTTATACATCATCTGGTCCGTCCTCTGCTAGCAGGGCTAATGCTAGGTTAGATAAGGATGTTCAGGGACTTGTCCAGACAAGTTCTGAATACCTTTGAGGACATAGATCCCACCAATTGGGTACCTGTCCACAAGCAGGCTCTGCTTACTTTTAAGATAGAGAAAACAATTAAATCTTCCATGGATCCTGCTGTGATTGAGTTGCTTATTAAAGTCTAAATTCACAACAAACTGGTACAACTAGTTCATCTCAATGAATTTTGGCCTGTTCAGATTCTTTTGCAATACTTTGAATTGAGACAGAGATCTCCTAATGGACACGGAAAGTAGTTTTCTGGCCAGACAACTTTACTGTAAGCTGCGCTGATTTTCTCCCTTGAACTCTCAAGGAACTTAGCAGAAATCAACCTACCTAAGTATCCTGTGAAAGTACCAAGACAGCAAGATTTAGAAACATAATAATTTGGTTTTGATTGAGTTTTAACTTATTTGCTTTATTCTGTTTTCCTTTTCTTCCTTCTTGTTGGCAGCAATCAGAAAATTACCACAGATGCAGTATTCGCAAATGTTACTTTCTTAGATGAAATTCTAGCATTACCTTGTAAGACTGAACACAGACCTGTCCTAAATCATCTTTTCTGAGAGGAAATTAATAGTTCACTATAGAAAATGCAATTCAACATCTTTCCTTAAGTCTTGGGGCTATTTTCCCCGTAATATGTTTGTCAGCAACGTGTAAATTTCCACTGGCACAGCTTTGAATTTCTTTGTAAATAAGGACACTGAGAAAAAGTATCTATATTTATCACAGAGGAAAACAAAAAGGAAAATTGTAAATATTTACTACATATCAAAATTCCTTAGAAAGCCATACCAAAGAAAGTTTGTGTTAGACTGTGGAAATACAAAGGCAGTTTTCATTAATGTGATTATTTCATAACTGGAAGTAATGTTGTTTAGGAGATGGCTTTGTGTCTTTTGGTGATACTCGTAAAAAGCCTACGTGATATCTGCCTGCTGCTCTGAACTTTCTGAAACTTCTGAAATATTTCAAATCATTGTCCTGGAACTGCCTACTGAAGCAAGCACAGATTCATCAGATTTAACACCAGCTTCCACCTCTTTAGTGAATTTCAGAGTGCAAAACTACACAGTGCCAATTAGCGACAACAGATGTGACTAAAATTTCACAAAAGCTTTCAAGAAGTGACCTTTAAATAATAAAAATATCCCACAGTTTGAAATATCTGAGTCAGATACAAAAGATTAGGTGGCTTTTCTGTACCCCATTTCTCTGCCTACTTGCTGAATATGAATTAACAAACTGAACATAAATGTCATCATGGATTCAAGTTACACATACAAGAACACAAACAAAAATTCTAATGATTTGAAAATTTAATCGACAGGGAGTTTGTCGTGATGCTCATCCACCCACATTTCTCCATCTTTCTATAAAAGATGATCCTTCTATGGAAGGATCCTATCCTTTTATGGAATTTCCATGAAAAATGATCCTTCTAGTATTGGTATGTTGTAACTTCAGTGGTAGTGGCCTAAAGAAATTAGCAAGGTAAAGATTTCAGGATGAGTTGCTTTGCAAATTAGTAATTTTAAATCAATAAATGGATTTTTTTTTTTAAATGCAAAAAGAGAAACTTTACTTCTATTACATTCATTAGCAAGTTACTTCAAGATGTGAAAACTTTTACTACTGAATATGTCACACTACTTGTGCTTTGCCTAAGTCTACCTTTCATTCTACAGACCTGGTGCAATATTCAGAGTGTCTAGCAGTGTCCTCCAAACCACCAGTGCTGCGGTGCTGAGACGCATTAAAAGCTGGCACTGGGGATGGCGCACGGCACGTTAAATGGCATTTCAAATAGCGTTACCACACGTGCAAACCCTGGGAATTCCTTAACTGATTTTTGGACCTGCAGTCCTCTGCG
Organism: Heliornis fulica; assembly: GCA_013399135.1. Lineage (NCBI taxonomy): Eukaryota > Metazoa > Chordata > Aves > Gruiformes > Heliornithidae > Heliornis > Heliornis fulica. Next base: position 69,451 of record VXBZ01006334.1, on the reverse strand, counting down.
AGTTGTTACATGTTCTTGAGTGATACATTCAGCATTTAAGTATCTGATTTAAAGAAGAAATGAGTAAAACTGTCAGCACTTTATTATCTATTCCCTACACATCTGAGATGCTCATGAGCTATAAAGTCTTCTTTCCACATGCCAATGAAGACATGGCTTCAGAGCACATCCTCTGGTCCCAGTTAGCCCTGCCTGCACAGATATTCTTGTGCTTTCAGTAAAAAGGTTCAGTGGATTTTCAAATCAGGCAACTATGGAACAAACCAACATAGCAAGTAGATTCTGCAATGAGTAGAACAGACACCCTGTCCACCCACATCTTCCCCCATTAAACTCTACTGATAATGATGTAAGCAGACCACCAGATAGAAAACATGAGAAATAGCACGTTCTTGTTTTCAGAGTGTGTATAGCTGGGTCTCCTTACTACCGCTAATTTGACTTAACTCTGCCTGTGGAGGTGCAGTTTGTTAGTTTCAACTGCAAATATTCCTACCAGCTGGAAGAGTCTGGCCTAGGGGAAGGAAAGTAGTTTATTGTTTCTTCACCTAAGCTGGCACTTCAGCCAAATTACTTGCACTCAGGGTATCTGCAGATAGGTGTGAAAGCAATCACAGAGATGCCTCGTCTATTTTTGCTTCTTTTTGTCCTCAAAATTTATTTCAGAAAACAAAGTAAAGGCATGGAACAAGTAATATTCTGGGCTTCAAAACAAGTCTCATTTTCCCTACCAGGAACACATAAGTTGCACAAAATCTGGTACTACTCGAGAACAGCAATAGATAAAATTATAATTATGGGCACATTTTATTTCATCATTATTGCTTTCTCAAGAACGACAAGAAAGGGGTTTCCTTCGGGTTTGCCAGAAGATTGCTTCTTGCATCCTGCAGCACACATATTTTGTTAAAAATATTTGGGGCAGAGGGGACCCAAGGACCAACCATACTGTTTACTGCAAAAGACTTCTCTCTAGTAGTCAAAAGACTATAATGCTGATACACCATCCTCAAATGTTGATCTAACTAGTTGTGTAGGAAGTCTGTGTCTGCAGTCAGCAGTCCCTACCTGGCAGAATCCATCCTCTCTGTGAGGCCAAGATCCTTAAGAACCTGAGATTAGTTGCAGCAGGAACAAGAGCTGGACAAAATAACTTGTTCCAGCAGATCTGGATCTGATAATAAAAACTCGCCTTGAAGTAGCTGACAGTCTTTGAAACTCTGCACACTGCAGAATGCCTCCATGTCCATACAGCTACACATGCCATAATTGGGGAACCCCTGTCAGTTCCTCCTGCTGGCCATCACCCCGATTTTGGAGCCTTGTCACATTTTTGGTATGTTTACCAGGCAGAAAAAAACCCAACTTTTGCACACTTTACACCAAATGCTTCATTTGCTTCAGCAAAACCTAAATACTTCCAACCATTTTGTCAGCTTTCCTTCTCAGCCTGCAGAGCCTGCCTGGCTAGAGGTATGGCATTTCTTCTTTCTGTACTTCTTAAACATTCAATGAACATCATTTATGGTATCAAGCTGATTTGGTAAACAGCCTACTTCTACATTTTGAAAGTAAGGGTAGATCACATGAATTCCAAAGTTAATTCAAATTTCAAAGCCTTTCACATTAAAGGAAAGAAAAGAAAAATTTAAATGAGACCTAAGAAATATTTTTTCACACAAACACACACACTAACCATATTTTAAAGTCATTAATTTTTCTCTGTAGTTTTCAGGACATAATTTTTTCAGAGCTAATTCTTCATGAAATACTGAAAATTCACTTGAACATGTCATTTCTTACCCAACTCGTGTTAAATACTGACACTGAAACACAAACACCACTGTCATTTATAATGTGGCTGACTGTACACATAAACATTTGAACAGAATTCACATACCTAAAGGAGCCTACAGGAAAGCTGGGGAGGGACTCTTCATCGAGGAGTGCAGTGATAGGATAAGGGGTAACGGGCTTAAACGAAAAGAGGGTTGATACAGCTTAGATACTACGAAAAAATTCTTCCATGAGGGTGGTGAGGCCCTGGCACAGGGCATCCTGGAACAGAAGCTGTGGCTGCCCCTTCCCTGGAAGTGTTCAAGGCCAGGTTGGATGGGGCTTTGGGCAACCTGGGCTAGCATAATAACAGCAGAAGTCTCACTCAAAGATGGATGTTTATCTTCCTTGCTGTGAGAAAAGCAATCCTTTAAGAAGCAATTCAGAAATACAGGGAGCTCATGTACCTCTAGGCACTTATTTCATTACCTGCCATGAAGACAGGCAACTTGGGATGGAAGAGATATGATCTCCTTTCCTCCTCTACATCTTGCCAGAAAGCAGTAAACCTATTTTGCAGCTGTCCTGCCATGTGGCACCACATGCTTGGGAAGGACCAGGTGCCTCCCAAAGAGACCATCTAGTCTGCCACAAACTCCAGTAGTAAATTCAGCTGTGCTTGAGTTAATCTGAAGATAAAAACATGAGGCAATACCTGCACTAGCATCATGCCATGCTTAGAGCCTTTTAAAACCCTACTGCTCCACACTCACTGTCTTCCAGATCGTGTGGAAGTGACAGAGTAACATCTTTGGTAGTACTTCCTTTACTTGAGAATCACGTTATACAGAAATGGTTTATACCAGTTTATTAAGTAAATCAATACTTAGTCTAAACAATGAACAGCCACATAAAAAAATACAAGAACAATACTATTAAAAAAAAAGCTTTAAAGGAGCACCACACTGCAGGATTAGCAAAGCATACACAAGGAACACAGGATGGCCTCACTCACCTTGAGAAATTTGTTGGAGAACGTTTCCTGCCCAAGCAAGTCCTTGACATTCAAAAATAGCTTCCTGACATATAACCAGCATGCAAGAGTTCAGCCAGCTAACAGGTTTTAACTAGGCAAAATTGGTACGTTTTCATAATGAAATTGACAGCTTTGGCTCCACATTTCATCTTTTAAATGCCACATACACCTCAGCTGGAGCACATCAATAGCACCATTGATTTTTTCCACTTGAGTGAAATTACTCATTTTCTGCAGTTGTAACGATACTGCAAAATTAAAGCAACTATTTGGGTACTTGAGATCATTACCTCAGTCCTCTTTAAGGCACGTGCCTTGACTGAATATGGCTGAAACTTTGATATCAGTTCATGGTTTCTTTGTCTCTTGCTGAACTCTCACTTAAAAACCCCAATATGCCAAATAATAAATATATGTATATTAATGTAGTTGTGATTCTGTGAAATGCATGCTTTACATTGTTCAGAAGACCAAAAATGTTTTACTCATCAAGCAAAACCAGTATTTTCTCCATCCACAGAGCACAGGATGAGTAACAATTATCTAAAAATAATGTTTATATTTCATTATGTACACGCAAGTAGGTATTTTATGGTACACAGAGGTAGCAAGTGGGATGGAATCTGAAAAAATTCAAATAATTTCTAAATATTCAGTTTCTAGGTCATTTAACAGTCAGTCTTTCTTTTAAATGGCATCCTCCAGAAGGTCACCAAACCCTCCCCACTTTACACCACAGCTGCTACAACAGTTACTGAAATGTATTTTATCTGCTTTTTCCCATCTGCATTTCTTTTCTGAATCTTTCCTTTAAACAGTAAGGAAAACACTAACCAAAAGGAAGTGGGTGGGAGAGGAGGCATTAATTTCATTTGCCTGTTAAAATGTCAGACCGGAATCTGAAAGACAGTAAAGCCCAGCTGATACCAGGACAAAAGGTTCCTGCATACCTTTCTGTAGTCACGATAAAGTTTCATGATACAGGTATAAAAAGCTTTCAATTATTTCTTCTTGCATTTTACTAGGTGACAGGAATCTCTAAGTCATATTTACAACAATAAATAGTCATTTAGGATTTTAGTATTAGCAAAGTTTTCTTAGGATTAATTCTTATCTTACACAGAGTGCTTAATCACTAAGGTGTCACTGATCCGTGACAGCTACACCTGCATCAAATTAATTTCTCCTATGATTAATAGGTGAAGCTCACTTCTGCCTTTTCTTAAAAGAGGAAATAAAATTGTCAGTCTTTATTATCGTGATAATATTTGGCCACCAATTTCAGGTCTTCTATAGCCTTTTCCAGAGTATTTCTGATGAATTACACTTCGTAGACAGACCTAATTTTACATAGGAGAAAATTATTGATAGTGGCCAGAATTATTTAGCAGATAGAATCATACTAATGCAGCTTTTAATGTATACATTAAAGAATAATGAACTAGCAATGTCTACTAAAACATTATATTCCTTTAAATTTTACTGGGGGGGGAAACACAGAAAAAAAGCCCGCAAGCAAACAAAAAAAACAACCTAAAACCAACAGTAAACCAAACTGTTATGTTTTCTTTAACAAGATATATGAAAATCAAGCAAACAAAAGTATCTTCTACATCCACATTTTTTTCTAACCAGTAGTATTTTAAATCAAAGTTAAAACAAAAAATAGAAATCTATTAAATGCAGGCAGGCCACAGCTCTAGCCAGAATGTTTTGGGGAAAAAAAGTGCATCAATTTTCTACAGATAATTTCACTGAAATCACAAGGTTTACCAGCACCCAAAGCAATTGCAAAGAAGTTCTCTAATATGTTTGATCTGAAAAAGAAAATTCATTTATTATGGCTCTACGCTTTGAAATTTTTTTTTATGCAGTATGAAATTTCATCCCTAAAGCTAGCAGTTAAAGTTTAAAGTGAATTACAGAATATATTAAAAGACTTGAAATCACACAGAATGTTTCAAATTATTATGCTGGCTATGGAAAAAATAACGTGCACATAATTACTTACAGTTTGAATACTTCGAGTTCATGTAGCTTTTAAAAAAAAAATTCACATACATTCATTTTGCTTGTATCACTGTTAAAATTCAACATCGTGATAACACACCTACTTTCTTAGGTCTGGAGAAGCAGACCTCACTCAGTATCACCACACATGCCTCTCAATTCTGCACACAGACTAGAAGATGCCATCTCCTCCTTTCTCACTCTGACCTGACCTCTTCTTTGAGGAAAACTTCTAAGACTGTATTGCTACTATCATACAGAATTATGTCATTCCTTTGAAATGTGTCTTAAACTCTATATATTGAAAAACAGACTACTAATAATCACCTAGTATAACAATTCCTACATGTTTTCAATCACTGCTTTCAAGAGAACTGTGTGCCTGACTGATTTCACTATTAAAATTAGTCATTTACTTACAATACTTTTGCGCAAAAACCTTTCCTGATTTGACTATTTGTCCTAACTATTAGTTGTTTACGGTGCAGCTGAAGCTTTCACTGTACGTTCCCATCCCAGCACTGTGAAAAGCTGCACAAACATCCTCAAGAGCCTTACAGACGTTTCACAGTTATTCAAACAATCCAAAGGTAGTTATTTAGATTAGTCAGGAGTCAAATTGCTAGCTGTATACAGAGAAATTTCTATCATCTGTATAAATACAAGGAATTTATTTGTTCCAAAAGCTTGCAAATCATGATTGCCTGGACTCTGCTAGAGGCTGGACATGTGTGAGGATTTGTAGTCAAACCTTACTGAACACGAAGCTAACTGAAGCAGCTCAGACAAGATCTTATACTGGATGGCAGAGAACTAATCTTGGACACAGTACAACGCGTACAATCTCGAATCACTATAGTGATTTTATCACCCTACTGTCTTCATCATCTGTACGTTATAATTGCAGGCAGACTATAACCCCCATACTCCTACACTGCAGAGTCCCATCCATGTAGAGTACCCAGAGCCAGTGTCACTGTTTGAAAAAGGCACAATCAGATCTCTCACTCCCCTGTGTCTCCTCAAACAAAACTCTGGAACTCATCCATCTAAATCCTCCCTGATCGCCCTGCGTTATCTGGCTTCCAGAGCCGTTCAAACATATGGCCAGCAATCAGGCCACATCTAACCGCACAGTTCCCAACAGTGTTTACAACACCCAGGCTCCCCTCTTTGCCTGTAATTTCAATTTATACATGTCATTCCCTTGAGACATTACTCCCTGCTGAAGTGGAAAATCTTACCTGAGTACATGAGAAAAACAACATTGCTACAGAAAAGGTGAAAACTCCTCCTTGACAAATCCCACACACTGCTTGCAAGAAGCAACAACTCCTGAAAGGGCCAAAGTTCACGTGAAAGCGCATCCTGCACACTTCGTAAGCCCAGGTTCCTCATATATCAAGTCACAGGAAAAAGATGCAAGAATGACTGTGTATTTTTTGCTGTTACATAAAACCAGGCCTGATGAGCTATACGAATACCGGACGAGTTTAGTTTCAGTAATGGCAAGAAAACTTCAAAAAGTTCCATGAAGTCAGACCCACACCTACAGAATCCAACTCTTGAAGTTCTTTACGAATGTGAAGGTAAAGCATCGCCATGCTTCACTACTCTACCCAAACACAATGGAAATATATTACCTCACAGGAAGAAAGCATCTCTGATACTAACGAGAGAGACTCACAGATTTCACATGCTTTCATTAGGATAGCACGTTTCATGAACTAGACAGATACTCAGTATTGCTGAAGCATTTCTGAGAATTTTTTCTTTATAATCTAGATACTTGAAACTATTTAAGAAAAATACTTCATCCTAAACAAAAGTGTGATTTGGTGCTGTTTAGAAGCTGCAGCCCCTGTTCTAGTTGACTTCCATGAACTTTAGTGTCAGTCAGTGAGAACTGTGTAGCAGAATTTGTAGAGAAAGCAAGGTACTGACAGTCTGGGCCAGTTAGAGTCTGAACCCAAGTTCGGCGGGAGGACCCAAGAGACTGAACCCAAATTCTCACACCAGAAGAGCTTACACCTTAAGGTCAAGAAGTATTCAAATAGGATCTCTAATAGAGAATAAACGTTCATACGGAGGATTTATTGCTGCATTTCCTGGTGAATGAACACATGAAATACTGAAGCAAGTACTACATACACCAGGAAAGCTGCTGAGAGTGCACACATTTCAAAGGAATACAGAAGAAATGATAAAGGTTCTTTTTTACTGTAAAAGTCAACATTGTATGCAGGATAGCTTAGAGCCAGTACTTACTTCCTGATATTATTTGGACGCACTGCTTACTACTGGCTAAAGATAATGTGCGTATGAAGCCTGGTTCTAGACACAGGATTTAAAGACCTGATTAGAAGAGCACTAAAAAATATTTACAGGAGGATGAAAATTCTGTTACTTTTGTTGAAATGTGTATACATACCTATACAAATTCAGTATATATAAAAGCATGCATATATAGGAGAATTATATTGTATTTTCTATATATTTATACGCAGATTGTAAAATTTTCAAAAATATTCAGTGTGTCTTTTGTATTGCATACACAAATATCTATATGACTATGTGTATACATAATGAAAAGTTAGTCCTGATAAGCAGTTTTATTTTTTATTTTTGTATGCCAACTACTAGGCTAACTTCAATTACAGCTCAGGCATTAATACAACCATAAAATACATAACAGTGAACACAGTAAAGGTGATTTCAAGTAAAACCAATGTAAGGACTCTGATTTATCCTAAAAACACTGCACCCATCATCCCAACAACATGGCAATTTGTTTGTCATGTAACTGACAGCTCCTCATCAGACATTTCTGAGTTTATGAAAATATGGAACAGAGGAAAGCTGGAGTAGAAACCTGTAAAGCCTGCCTGGAACTTGTGAACGAAGATCACAATTCTTTCTGCACTGCAATTTCCATTTCTTATTACTGCTTATAAGTTCTGGTTTCTAAAAGCATATAAACTAACTCTACATTTCCTAATTTAATACAGGTACAAATTGCCAAGATAACCTTATCTGGCTTACAATTTCTAATATTCATATTTTGAGTGTAATATGGCAACTTCCATGTATTTTCAAGTTGCATATTGTATATTATAGCTTATCTTCGCGTGTGATACAGTGTCATTTTATCTTTCATACTGAAGCAATATAAACTCATTTTCCTCATACACGAGGATACTCAAGCAAATAGAGGCAAGACAGCTTGACATGTTAGCAATGCCATTAAATCCTGCTATTTTACCAAGAGCATATCTTCAGCATGCAAAGATCTCAAATGTCAGACTTCATTTCTTTTTTCAAAAAATCTATGTCGCCTTCTCAAACTGCAAAATGAGATGCATACAGCTAAAGGTTTCAAACACACAGAAAAAAAACCATGCTTTTTCACAGAGTGTAAGTCACCCAAGATGAAATGAACCCTCTTGTTTCTCACCATTTGTTGTGATATCTCCAATCACACTATGTATGACTTAATTGGATTTGGCAAAATCACTCAAGCTTTTTGTGTTCTGAAAGCCTTAACAAATGGATTAACACGCTGAAATCTGCACCTCAAAAAAAGATAAAGGAAGTATTTTATGTTCTTTTGTTTATGTCCAATGAGGGAATTAAAATGATATTTGGATAGAATTATAGCAGGATCTCAGACAGTTAACTCTGAAAACACAGAGTCTCAAAGGAATATTCCAGACAAACAAGAAGTTATAAAATAAACATATGCCTTTTAGCTACATAGGAAAAACATATGCAACACACTCTACATCTACTCCAGTTCTGTCAAAATTACTTTTATGCCACAACTTTCTCCCTATATTCTAATTTAAATGTGTTAAAAATATATGGAAAAATGCCACTGATTTGTTTGTGCCCTATTGAAATATTTTAATTGGAAATTAATATATAGACTTTTTATCATGCAATTTGTATAACTAATTAGTCCTTCCCATTTTTTTTTCTTATTAATAAAAGCTTAACTATAACTCTCAGCCTAGAAATAATAACTTTCAATTTCCCACTAAGTCAGCAAACCAGAAACAAAAAAAATAATTTACTCTAAATCAAAGAAAAAAACCTGGCACCTCTATCAACACATTTTGGCTAGCACATGAAGTACTACAAGCACCCTGTCAGATCAAATAGTTATGGGACACTGACCCTTCCTTTGGAAGGTGTGTACCTCAAGTGCTGCTGGGAATCGTGCACACCTCGGTATGAGCCACTCTCTAAAGAGTCTCCCAGGGGAAGAGATTTGGGCATTCTTAGGTATTGCAAGCCAAGAAGCAGGCTTAACTTCTGCATTTTCTTTCACAATGTTAATGTTGATTATTAAGTAACAGCTTTTTTAAAAGCTGTCTGGAGGAAGTGCAGACTGACTTGGAATAAAGTAATTGAAACAGATTTTAAAATATTTCTTTGTCCTTAGATCGTGCACAAAAGAAATGGCGTTTATTTTTCTACTTTTTCTACACAGATTTCATCCTGAAATGAGCAAACCAAAGGGGGAGGGAGGAAGGGGAAAAGTGTCTGGATTGATTTGAGCCATAATTACCTTTAAAAACTTGAAGTGGACACGCAGTCACACCATGTTGAGACAATGAACATGGGCAGGACAAACAATGGACCCATGCAGTGAAAGTATAAATGCACAGACTACTCTTTAATGCTAAAGATGGGGGAAACCACAAACAAGAATTAATTTCTGGTTTCACTGTATCTTTGTAACCCTTCAAAAGTGTAATTGCTTTGCAGCATCAATGGTGGACTCCCTCAAGCCATGCTCGAGACTTCAGCAATTCAGCGAGTAATTACGCTCTCAATTTAGAAAAATGTATGGTGCGGTTTAGTATAATTTCTATTTTAGGACTAAACCATGTTCAGTGCACATTGGCACATCGTACATCTCATTCAGTGTTTAAAGCCATATTGTACAGAGGAAAAATAGCTAATTTATTCAGTCCTTTTAGAATTAAATTTCATATTGAAAACTTCTGAAAAGCACTAAACACCTCCAGCTCCCGTAGGCTTCAGTGATGCCTGAAATGCAGAAGGACTGAAATCATCTTTATAACCTAACGTGCCGAGATTAAGATCCTCATATTTGAAATTCTTCATGCAGATAAATGAAGAGATTCTGTATGAACTAAGGACCATAAAAGGAAAACCTTCACAATTAGGGTTTATTCAGCAAAAGGAATAAATGTTATGTCTACCTTGAGTAGATGAATAAATCTACCTAAGTCAATAAGCACTAGTGAAATGAATGGAGCTAACATTGATTTCAGGGCAGCCAGGACTTCACCCAATGTATTCACTCTGAACAAAATCATAGAAATACATTAATTCACTGCAAGGTTAGGGATTCAGAAAGAGGCAATATAAATTCCCCTTTTTTTTTTTTTAAACCAATACTTTTGACTCGAGCCTTATTGTTACTGGAACTAATTTTAAGTTCTATATTCTGAATCAGATCAATAAACTATTATTACCAAGTTTATTCTTATGAAAAATCAAACTATACTTTATTCAGTAAAGACTGAATTTCCTATAAGTGCACAGGAAGAGTCACAGCAGTTCATACCAGGTTAAAATGATAAAATCCTTTCACCAGTAGAAAAAGTTCAAATAGAAAATTGTTAAGTATCACTGCCCAAACAGAACAGAGAAGCATTTTCTTTCAGTTTTCACAGCCTGTGTTGGCTTTCATTCCTCAAAAAGATAGCAATGGAACTTCAGTGTTTTTATTGGAGGTACTTTGATTATTTCAATTCAAAAAGTAGAGATGACTTCATAAGTAACAAAACCCCTTATGTTTTTGTTGTTTGCAACAGGTACCAAGGTATAAAGGCAAATACACGCATTTGTGTCAATAAATGCTAATTCATTATCAAGTAAGCATGCCCCATAGCATTTTTTTTTTAAATCTAAATCTATTAAAATACTACTTATAGTCTACTGGACTAGATTTAAAGATTGTTCTTAACTAAAGTACTGCATGAAAGACTGGGCAGAGAATTAACATTGTTACCCTATACCCCTCTGAAGTCTGCAGCACAACTGATATTTTTAGTTTCTTTTTCTTTTTTGCATGGTATAAAGATTAAACAAATCCCCTAACAATCAGGGTTGGAAGGAATTCAGAAGATTGAAAAACAGCTATTCATGAGCATGTTACTTAATCAAGGTACATGCATGATAACTAAAGGCACTTCTACTAAGGTAGTTCATGCTTCCTAGAAACATGGAAAAAGCAATCCATTTTGGGAACGACTTTTACCCTTCACAATTAATAAACCATTAATTATGAAATGCAGATTTATTATTTGTTATCAAAATATTAAGATATTTGTATTTAAGATTCAAAGCCATGTGGGTTAAGTGTACCCAAACTCTGTGTAGCAGCACTGTTTGCTGCATTAGACAGAGCGTGAGGAAGGGAATATGATTGTTCCATCATACCAGTCAAACAGAGAGTTTATTTCTGAAATTACTAGCACTGTTGCAACTGATCTGCTAGCACTGACAGGCAGGTACAGGTTTCATGGAGATATAAGGGTTTACCTGGTTTACTGATTTNNNTTTTTTTTTTTTTTTTATGTAAGGAAAAAGAAAAGCATGAAAGCAGGGAGCAGCTACTGAGTATGAATCAGAATTTCTGAATGACTCCATCTGATGCTTCCACTCCCTCCTCCTTGCATAAGTGTGGCGTATGATAAGGTGAACAGAAGAAGGAACACAGCTAAATGTTTCAGTGGGAGCCTGGAAAGAAAACATCCAGATTAATACAATGATTTCACTTATTGAATAGTTTCAGCATAATTACAGCTATATTAAGACTGTCACAGTGAGGCATCAACAGTGCCATCAGAATGCCTACATAAAAGATGACTCATCAGAGCCCCGAAATTCAAGTGAAACACTGTCACTTAAAATGGTTTAAGAAATGAAAGCATATTTATGCAGGCTAACAAACTAACTTACTATATACCATTTTAATTATTTTTCATTCAGGCAAGTTTCTCTGGGCACACAGAAACGATGCAACAAGGAGGAGTTTCTTTTGCAAACCAGGTAGGTTGATGGCATCAATTAATGATTCAAGAGAAAAACTGAATAGGGGAAAAAGAAAAAAGATGTCTTCTAAGATACTAAATATTGAAATTCCTGAAAAAAGAAACAAGGGAAAGAATTAGAGAGTCTGCAGGCCTTTAAATTTATACACAGTTACTTAATGAACAGACATAATTTGCTGGAAATGTGTCTGACAGAGAATTATGCAACATGTGTTCCTAAGGCTGTAAGTAAATCTATAAGCCATTCAAAATGGCATGAAATATTTCACGAGTTATTCAATATTCCAAAAGCATAAAATCTAGACACACATACACAAATTAAACCACACTTTTTATAGAATGCAGAACTTCATACACATCCTGTTTGTGAACATCAGTCATGTGAGAGAGTAACACAGTGACTTTCAACTCACTGGGATGGCACTTTTACAGTGGCCAATCTCCCTCTGAGCCCCAGCACCACTTCCCTCCTCCCTGCACCTCACCCTACTCTGGCAAAGGAGTGATACCCATTTTGGGTATCCTTTGCCTTGTTTCTTCTCATAAAGGGTGACATATTTTCAGCTACAGAACTGTATGTATTTGTGGCATATAGCAGAAAAGCACAGGGATACAGTCTTACAACTGACAAATTTTAAAAGGCTTTTTGCATAACTAAAAAACAACCCTATACAGTTTAACAATCCTCAGCAAAATATATTACAACTATCTTTATTGCTGGAGAGGCAGACAGATTACTAAGATTGCTCTTTAAAGGCAATTGTTTTATATGTCCCCAGAACTCATCACTGAAGGCCACCTTCAGTCCAAAGAGTATTTTTTGGAACTCCACAAAATACCTGATTTTTAACCATGACAGCATGTCTATTTACTAAATGAAGATGGTTTTAATTTTAACTAAAGGATTTTACTTTTCTTTCATCACTCTAGACAGACACACACACACACCATGGAGGATAAAAGTAGGTTCACCAGCACACTTGAGAAGCAGCATGGCAATGGCTGTCTCTGAGAAAGGATGAGTTTGTCACAGGTCAGTTATCATGCCCAAACTGTTTTTTTTCAGAGAAGTAGTAACTTCACAATAATCAACAACTAGACTATCTGGAGCACCAGTTTTGTATAATCCTGACAAAAATTAGACTTGAAAGAATGAAAATACTAAAATCCTGTGTATCAGTTTCCTGCAAATCCATGAAGAAGTGTGTTCTCATTTCCTTTTGCATATATTAGAACATAATTCATAGAGATAGAAAGAAATTACATAATACGAGAGAAAACAAGCCAGAGCTGCACCTATTTCCTTCCCTTCTTTGATTTCAGCTGACTGCTTGTCTTTTGAAAAGCAAAAGCAACCACTAATTTCATCTGTGCAGGAAGCACAGCATTTCAAAAGCATAGAGCACTTGTGTAAATTTCTATGCTTAAACTCTCCTTTGAAGAAAAAAAAAAAAAGAAACATTGGCTTTCAGTAATCTAAAACATTTCCCCTTCTGTCTGCAGACAACAAGGCAAAACAAAAAGGTCAAAAACCCCATTTCAAAATCATAAATCAAAGTCATAAGCTGTAAGTGCCAGGGTCAGAGAAGATAGACAGACATATTAACCCAGGGAATCTATGATGACAAAGGAGGAATAATCAAAAGGACTATGGTCTGTCCTGCCTCTGAAACTAAGTCTGAAATGGGGTAGATTTTCATGGAAAGACTCCAGTCAAGAACATGATATACACTACCCGAGAAGGCCTGAAGATGCCTTTGAAAATGCCTTTGAAAAAGGCTCTAATGTCAGCATTTCTATGTTCAAGCACTAGCAATTGTAAGGATTGTCTAATTTAATACCCATCTGTCTAGCATATAAATTAAAGAGTTAACAAAACAATAAATAGCAAAAGTGTGTTAAAGAGATGGTTCCTAGGAAGCATAAGGATGGTGGATAAATCAATAATATTTTACCTCTGCTACCACAAGACAAGAATTGAAGGACTTGTCCTTACCAGATTGGAAAAACAAGAGCATCCTGAAACTATCACACACATTCCAATGAAATCTGGCAGGATTAACACTCTTGGAAGAGAAAGCAAGTAGACTGAAATGCTATAGATAAAAAGAAATATTTTAATTATTTTTTAATGTTTTACCTCTTAACTTTCAACTTTTTATTTCTACTTCTCATCTGCTGTGGGCTATTTATTTATGACAAAATGGGTGACACTGAGTGAAAGCCATATTCACCTCAAAATTTGAATGATACTTATTTACAGAATGAACTCGATACTTGCAAACTATCTGAATCACTTCTGGCACACTGTGCTAAAATTCCTGAGTAACCTAGCTGATGTATTTTCCATTACTTTCTGAAATAATACATACATTGGCCAATAAGTTTATAAATATTTTTTTAATATGTTTAGCAAACAAACAACAACAAAAAAAAAAGTAAAATTTAAACCACCAGGACAGTAAAATTGAGAACGTGAGTCCACACTTCTTTAGGGGCCTGACATGTCAATCAGCAACAGCTCATAAACTGTTACTTGGCACAACTGATTAAAGAGGTTTATACATTCAGATTAGTAAGTGCAGATTAACGCAAGAAACTAACGCATCCCAAATGATGGAAGACATCCCCCTCCCTCATCCCTCACCTCCTACTTACTTGCCACAAGTTTATCAGTGTGCTTCACAAACAGGGTTTGCTTCCGAGTTAGAACTAAGATTTGTAGGAGGAGGAAAAAGGGATGAAATTCCTCTAACCAAAACCCACTGTGCACCCAATACATCCAAACTAGACCAGGGGCAGGTATGCAATGTTCATCTAAGCTTCTGGACAAAGATGGGATAAAATGTTCTAAATGGAGATCTAGCACATTAAAACGACACATTCAGCATACTTCAGTTACGCCTCCTAGTCCCTTTTCCTTCTTCCCCCTTTCCCAGAATTTGAGGTAGCCTAACACTGAGCTTCTCAAAGCTCTCTACAGGCACTTTGTCACAATACATCCTAGGCAGACAGATAAGCACCTCCTGAGTAAACTACTATGGACCAAAGGAAAACAATAGTTTTTTCACAATGTAGGTCTTTGCTACCATGCATCCAATTCCCTTCTCACAGAATCATGAAAAAAAATCTTAATTCTACATCTCATTTAAGTATAAAGCTACATTTACACATGGTGGCTTCTGAATGTGCTCTCTCAATGTGAAAGTGACTTACGCAGCTTGGTGTCCAGCAGTCACCATGGCCAGTAACTCAAAAGTCCAATTATCCTCATGTGTCTGTGGTGCCATGCTTACAATGCTTAAATGTTGTTTCTTCCAGGCTCTTGGATCCTGAAGGTCATGGTGCACAACGTATTTACTCTGACAAAATCTTAGAAATCTGACACAAAGAGACAGTGCACAGCAAGCTTTACAGTGACTGAGTCCAACTGTGTTAAATTCACTCCAAATCTAAACTGATGGTATCCTATAACATTTAGGGACACACGGTAAAAAACTGAGCTTTTGTTTCCTTCCCACTCATCTACACCAGCACGTTTACAAAAAAAAAAACCAACAACAACCAAAAAAACAATTTGTATTTTTTTCTGACATAGCATATCAAACATGTAATGCCCTAAGTACCTTAGGGTTAAGGAAAAAACCCCACCCTTTTACAAAGTTACTAAAGATCACCAAAATGTAGCCTTTAACACAGGTCAGTAAACTTCAGATCAGTAAATGTAAACAAGCCTTTGCCTCCAGTGAACATATTCCATTTTAAGAGCTGTGTTCATCCCATCTACAAATACAATTTGGTATAAGCGGTCACATTTTATTTCTCACTTTAAAAATACCCAGAGATCAGCTCTAATGCTTATGCTTTGATTTGCCTGAATAAAAGGCTCTTTGAAATTTTTGGTTAGTGTAAATAAAAAAGTTGGATATAAACATTTATGGTATTTCTGAAATAAAACATATTGGAGTTGGCTATCTTAACCATTAAATTATGACTGAAAACCCAGTAAGTAAGAAAACCTTACACTGCATTTTGAACACAATTCATTTCTCTTCTACACATAAAGCTAACCACAGACCAAGTTGCAGCTGCAGTATACACTTTGCTACATGTATCCCTAATTATATCTGGAGAGGTATGGGGAAGGTATTGCTCATCTGTTTTTTTCTCACTGCAGAGGGAGGACTCAGGAGGAGCAGCTACTATTCCTTCAGTGTTCACAAGTAAGTGGCTCTCTTAGACATCAGATTGCCTGCTATGTGATTGTATGGCATTAGCAGAAGCGTTCTTGTAACAATCTAAACTGCATTCTGAACATAATACCATCTCAAGAGAACTGCAAGGCATATTTTCAAATAATAAATTCAGTGTACTGCACAGAGGACAAAAGTGCATGTGCACTAAGATGAAAAAGTTGATGGTTCCAAGTAGAGATTTTTTCTGCAGAGTAGAAAGAGAATTGTTCAACAGTTTGTACAATATGTTGATAGTTCTTGAAAATTACTACACCACTCCAGAAAACCATTAAAATACCTATTGCGGTATTTCTTTCCCATGAAGACTCAGGAAAGCTGTGACTCTAGAATTTCAGACTCTTTAAAACAGAAAATATTATAAAGAGCATGTGAAGTACTTTCCTGCCACTTCAGATATAAAGCTGGACGTGGAGAGCTGCACTGGTATTTCAGAAACCAGGGACAACCAATAAAGTGTCCATGCCCGGTGCTCAGAAGGTATAAACATTTTGCCTGATACTCTTGCAGACTCACAAGTTGTTCAATGTGCTGGTTCTGATTCACCTCTTGCAGAGACCAGCTGATGCTGCAAAGTTGCATAACGTCTGTGAAGCTCAGCAACATACACAGCCAAGGCCAGAGCCAGACATTTCATCAATTTTGGTATGAACCTTTATCCTAAAGATAAGCCAGCAAAGTACCAGTCACAGTGTTTCAGGCAACACTTGAAAGCCACAGAAAGGGATCGATGAAGTGCAAAGGCAACCAGGAGAGCTGCCTTCCACTCGTAACTGACAGGAGAACATGAGCATCTCTGACACATCGATGGTTAAGGCAATATTCTGTTATTAATTACTTGTGCTGATGCTCTGTACCAATTTGTAAAGAAAAAATTTCTGAAAAAATTTTTGTAAAGATTCATTTCATCTGGCTTTGTGCCTCTTGGGAAAAGGGATTTGAGTGTATAGGGACATGTTCCTTTGTAACAAAGCAGAGCATCCATCACAACCTTAGCATACGCTTAGATAATCTGGAGCTACAAAAACAATTAAAAAATAAAGATCTATCTACATGGAAAATATTAATGGCTTTTCAAAACATATTTTTTCTTAAAAAGAACCACCTCATCCTAAGAAAAAGGAAACCTTAAAGATGAGATTACAAGAAAATTCGTTACGAAATGAACATGAAAGCCTTTTACTTGTAATTCCAAAAAGATTAGAACTTTTTCCCTGCACCACTTCAGAGTGTGTTGTATCTAGCACTTCAGTGAGGGCTGAAAACCCCAAGACTACGTGAGAAACAGCTAATCATTTCGGTATTATCCTCAATTTTCCCAACAATCATATCCAGAAAGAGAAATGCAAGTAATGGCTTTTTTTTATTCTCATTACAAACTCTGTCTTTCTGAAGCAATATCAGAATTTTAATGACTCATATATTCTGTGAACGAGCATACTGAACACTACGACTCTGACACTTTCAATGTTCTGTAATTTGATTTGTTGGCAATTCCTATTCTCTCCTGTTTACAACCTGCAGGAAAGAAGTGAAATATCTAGCCAGTCAAAATACAGAATATTTATAAGGCTCCACTTTATGGATTCATTTTAACTCTCCAGTAAAGTGGAGAGCTTTGCCTTATTATACGTCTTGAAAAACCAATATGCACATACCCAAGCAATAGCAATTTTTCCGAGAGCAGCCATATTATGAGTTTAAATAGCTTCAGGGGAGAACTTAGCCATATGTTTAGCAAGGCTCCCAAAAGTTTGAATTCTTCTGCTTAATAAAGTAGATATGCAAATGCTAATGTCCCTTTCTTGGTACAGAACGTAGATGTATTTTTAAATGTGTGGTTTCTAGCTGTTGTCTCAAGGACATGTAAAGAAAGCAAGCTGATGCTCTCAGGCTGCACACTGACGAGCTGATATGGGAAGGGTGTCCAGCAGCGTGTCGTATGGCAGAGACCAGCCCATCTCCTCGTTTCCAAGCTGTTTCAGTGTGCTGACACCCACGCTCCACCCTTGTCAGTGTGGTTCCATTCCCAGGATGACCCTGCAGTCCCCCAGATAAGGACTAACAGCTACTCCTTTCATGGTAAATGATGCTGCCTATATAAATCATACTTGACACATACTGCTTGGTTACGATAGCCGGAGCTTGTCTTTTCCATCAGTTATCTCAGCTCTGCCCAAAATGACCCTTTGGACTGCCAGAAAATGAGGGACAGCTTCGTAAAGGTCCTCTGAACTGCCACCATTAATAAGGTCTTGTGAAAATACTATTTTATGGTTTTTAGCCGAGTTTTTTAATGGATTAAGTAGAAAGTTTCTAATTTTATAACAAATACACACAGCATCTCTCCATATGTTTACTGTCTGAGCTTTCAGCAGATAAACAGACACACATCACACCTCTAGTTTAGGAAGTTTACAGTCACTGTGTGACACAATTATTATGTCAGTACTACTGCTCATGCAACGTGTCATGTGGACAGCAGTGAAGACAGAGCCCTCTAGTCTCTCTACAGAGCAGAAAGCAGCAACATGAGGTTTCCTCAGCATCTCTTCATTTTGCAGTGGAAAATATAAGAAGCAGAAATTGCTGGGGAGGGTGATTTAGTCTCTTTCCTCCAGCGTTCCTTTTTGTGAATGCTGATTTGAGCTTAATTTGATATTTACTCCTCTCTATCTGTTTACAGTGATACCCACCTTTCTACATTTCACATACCGGGCGATGGAAATACATTTTACTGAAAAGCTATTCGTCCTTCATCTGCATTCAGACCTCTGAAAGAAGTCATTTTCTACATTTCCAACTTACACAACTGACTCTGATACAAAAATCAGTTTTGTGGCCTTATCTCTTAAGACTAAGTATCACTTTAAAAGCTAAGCAATTTTTCTTAAGATTTTAAATGCTTAAGAAACAATCGGAATCTTCTCTTCCAAAGAGGATTGACTTTGTAAGTCATCATAGCGATTTCGAACTATTTCTTAACGTTGTCTCTGAACTAGACAACTCTTTAAACACCACAACATTTTAAAATTATCTTTGTAATATTTTTTAGAAAATTCTGTATGAAACAACAAAAGGTATCTCATCAAGGCATAAGATGTAAGCACCAGCATTAATGATTTAAAACCCACTGATACATTACATATACAGAAAAAATTAATGCAAGATGAACTGTGATCACTGCATAAATTGCTTTTTGCTCAGAGAAAACCATGTCATAGAATCATAGAATCACTTGGGTTGGAAGAGACCTTTAAGATCATCAAGTTCACCTCTAGGTCACACTTACAATGCTGTTATTTTTGTTGATCAGACAGAAGTATATGAATTATTAACATATCAGGCAAAATAAAAATATCTCACCTAATGTGAATGTGAGAATAGCAAATGCATGCATATTTTAATGTAAAATACTACAACCTAATTCAATGGTTTAAACAGAAAAGCTCACAACTTTTATAGTATTAATATTTAAAAATATATAAGAGCTTTTCATTTTATTTTGCTCAATAGATACAAAGAATGAAACAACATTCTCTCAAAATCCATCAGTTAATCCAATTTAGAAGTCACAGAATCACAGAATGTCAGGAGTTTGAAGGGACCTTGAAAGATTATCTAGTCCAACCCCCATGCACAAGCAGTATCACCTAGATTAAATCACAAAGGAATGCATCCAGATTGGTCTTGAATGTCTCAAGAGAAGGAGACTCCACAGCCTCTCTGGGCAGCCTGTGCCAGTGCTCCATCACCCTCACGGTGAAAGTTTCTCCTTACATTCACACGGAACTTCCCATGTATCAGTTTGGACCCATTGCCCCTTGTCCTACCACTGGCCATCACTGAGAAGAGCCTGGATCCTTCCTCCTGACACTCACCCTTCACATTTTTATAGACATTAATGAGGTCACCTCTCAGTCTCCTCTTCTCCAAGATGAAGAGACCCAGCTCCCTCAGCCTGTCCTCATAAGGAAGATGTTCCACTCCATCATCTTGGTGGCCCTGCGCTGGACTCTTTCAAGGAGTTCTATGTCCTTCTGGAACTGTGTCCAGCACTGGACACAATACTCCAGGAGGTGTCTCACCAGGGCAGAGTAGAGGGGGAGAAGGACCTCTCTTGACCTACTAGCCACCCCATGTCCTTCATTAATAAATTCTACTGATCTCAAAGCACTTTGTAAACTAAAATAATTTTCAAAATTTTCCTTAAGATATATTTCACACTTTGTGAGCTATTTGCTTAGCCTGTGCCTGACATACTGTGGCCCAATTAAGTACACCTCAAAACCAGACTAGGAGGGGTCCTCTTCATCTGTTTCTCACATAAGTAAATAAATACACAAGCATACCTCACAGTAAATTTGCAGCATCTGTGTGCTTTGCTTTCCTACTAGTCATTCAGCTTGACAGAAAAGATAGGAAAACTGCTTAGATACTTGGCTTCCACAGCTCCTTTTGTTCTATTTGATGGACAGGAGCTCCAGTCACAATACTTCTCTTCAGTGCCAAAAACCCTTATTTTAGAATCATTCTGCCCTACTTACCTGGCACCTGTCGTGCCTCTACCCTCAGAATACATCGTTTTCTTACAACCTTCTCTCATCCTTTAAGGGTTTCTGCTTTTCCATGGCAGGATGTGCAATTCCAGAGTGGCAACTGCTCTCACTGACTCCCTGGACAGGCTTTCCTAGCACCAAGGGGAGCGGTTCTGAGCAGGGGTGGTTATGTGGCCAACATCAAAGCACAGTGCCATGCTATTTGAAGCATACTAAAAGTGTTTACATAAGGAATTCATGCTGGTTTACTACCTTCTATCTGGGCTTGCCTCTTCAGCCCCTGAAATGTCAGCCAACTCCAGGGAAAAGGCTGCATCCATTTACTGACTCATTATTTGGGGTTTTAGAGGCTATTCCTCGGGAAGCAATACATGGAAATGAAAATTCTGCATCCTAAACTTCTGGCAAATCTGAGAGAGAACTCAGCATCAAAACAGCAAGCTGAGAAACTTGAAACAGTATGTGAAAGGACAGCTGTGATTGAAGAATTTCAAAGCAGGAATTTGAAGGTATGACAAATATCTTCCTGGTTATTTCACAGGTAAATAACACATATAGAGTGGGATTAAACTGTTCAGAAAGATTTTACATGTACTAAAGTCAATGATATATATATACACAGTAAAGAAACAAGAAACCTGACAAACTTGGAAATGCAGACAAATCCCTACACAAATCCCGACGGCCTGTCCACATTATCTATCCAGCTCTCTGTTTGCTAGACCCACACAACTCACAACAGTCTCTCTCTACTGATCTCTAGCTCCTAGAAGAAATCCTTTCCTAAAAGAGCAGCAGATGCTCTCTGAAAGCTCAGAGCAGACAGGAAACTTCAGGAGAAGGAGAAGGAACAGGAATATTAGTTGGTTTGGAGGCTTTTTTAACCTCATGTGTTTTAAAAGTTTCCTTTTTAGAAGACTATTGCAAGATATGACAACCACTGAAGATGCAGGTACACATTCCAACAGGTTCCGGGAGACATATTCCAATACTATCAAGTCTCAACATATCAATACAAAGTATTAAACAGACCATTTTCTTTTACAGATTTCTAGATTTCATCCTCATTGAGTAGAAGCTGCTCCCAGTGCAATAATTACAAGCTTATCAACTGGAGAATGACAGACAGCAGATTTTCATTCTTTCAAAGGAGAAGAGCCAAGCTGTTGCTGTGGTTTATTATATAAAACCCTTAGTTTTGATACTGTGATTAAAATGTCAATTTTCTTAAAGAGCCATTCTCCACCAGATAGATCTGATTAAATTTGCATAGCTTAAGTATGAAAATTAAAATGACTTAACTGGAGATAAACTATGCTTGAAAGCATACACACATTGTTTGCACAAGTGCCTAAATTGTTAACTCTTTCAAGCCATGACTATCAGACTACCAAGGTGGCATTGATGCAAGGCCTACAAGGGCTCAGGCTTGGGCTACAGCAGCCCAAGCAAAGGTACCATTCCGCCAAAATAGTCCTCAGAGAGCAGATACTCCATGAGAAGGAAGGAATGGGTTTAACAGTCAAATCAATGAGAATGACCAATCAGTAATTCCCTAATATACACTATACAATACAAGGAACACTTCGTATGGACAGCAACGGTGCTGTACAAGTAGCACAGAAGCAAGAGTAGGCTTTACAGTCAAGACAAAAGCCTGAATGTATATCACTGGCCTATAAAAGAAACACATTATAGATGTAAAGAGCAAGTCATTCCAGCACTGCCTGGACAGGGGCAGAGATGAGGCAAAACGACAGGCAAAGCTGCCACATGCTGCAGGGCAAGCAGGGTGAAGAGCACTTGCTCCTTGGATTTGTGCTCTGGATATCAGCGGACCAAGGTCTTGGTCTGGTCATAAACCTGAAAGGAGAGAGATGGCCCCAACCTAGGCTGAGGACACGAGGCTGAAGACAACCTTCTCTTTTTAAAAGGGCACATCTTTTTCATTGTCAAAATGAAAACAAGTGGTATGAAACAAAAGGAACAGATCAAATACCCTGAACAGAGTTTGATCCCTGTTTTGGCAGCTGTCTGAACTCAGCCCTCATCTGAGGCACAGCATCCAAATTTGTGCCATAGAAGATCATTCAAGATGAAAAAATAAAATAAAATTAATTGCATGGGATGTATTTGGCCAAAGTCAGCTATGCATGGAGTTCTGAATGACTGCAAGGGAGTCCGCTTAGAAGGACAGAAGCTTTCCCTTTCCGTTTTACACTCTAAAGTTCAGAAAACACTCTGGAAATTAGAACAACTCTGTATGCAGCACAACACAGTGAACCATTAAGAAACAAAAGTGCCTTAGTGACAGGCTCTTTGATGACCAATAGGATAAGTATAGGAAAACAATCACCTATTGAAAGGCCTATATNGAAAATAAATATTATACTTGTTTGAAATTACAAGCCACTTCACACTATTAATTACTTCAGCAAGCTGTGTATTTTTACACTTGTAATCACTCATACAGATAAGATTACTGCTAAGCAGATTTGAAATAAATATACATGCCAATAGCTGTCTTAAAAAACCACCCCAAAAACCCTGAACAGAACATTTTTCCGAAGCATCCTCGAAGACATTGATTTGTGCTCATGCTTGCTGAGAATTCCTATCCCTGATAGCCCTGTAATGATGATCCAGAGCAGCCACTCACAAATCATAAATGACCAATCCATAATTCCCTCCTATAGCTACCATCTCATAAAAGGTTCTACTGCATTATGGAATCAAAGTTTCCCATATGATACAATGATTGAGCAGTTCCAATTAGAAGGGACCTCTCTGGAGATCATCTAGTCCAAGACCCTGCTCAGAGCAGGTTTAATTAGATCAGGTTGCTCAGGGACTTGATCACTGGGTAACCTGGAGGAAAAAGAACAGGTCCCCTAAATTTCAGGGAAAAGTAAAGGAGTAATTTACCATGCAGAGAAACAGATTAAAGGCTATAAAAAGAACATCAGAAAAAAGGTTTTATTTCTAAAGAATGGAAGAAAAAAATAAACATAAGTAACTGCAAGAATGAAATAACTAGCGATGCTCTTTAAATAATGGGGCATATAACAGGACATTTTGATTATCACATGGATAAAACAGGTCAATACAAACCACCCTTTTCTCAGAACTGCATAAAACAAAAATAAATGCCTCAGGGATAGATTCTCACTGAACTTCATAAGACTTTCTTCCTTTAAATATGAATAGAATAACATCTTCGAGTCTATTTAAGATGACACAAAAGCAGGCTTTTATGAACTTGAGTGGGCAACTTTTTATACATTTACACAACCTCCAACACACAAAAATCTGTAACTCAAGATTACAGGTAATATGGCTAAAAGCAACTTCGCAACCTTTGCAATCAGGGCCTGATTGACACCAAAAGTGTTCTCGCAGTTAAAAATACAAGTTTCCAAAAAGTTAGGAGGATTTATGTGCTAAGTGATTTGGTTGTCTTTACAAAGTTTTATAGCATGGCTTGTAAAAAGTATATATTTTTACCCAGTAAGAACAAACTACAGGACTAATTTCTATTTCCCTCTAGACCACAGGCCAGTGTAAAACACCGTGAAAATTTCAGGTGACTTTAAATCTACATGTTAATATATGGGATTTTGTTAATCCTTTT
>VXBZ01006334.1:15332-45064 GCA_013399135.1 Heliornis fulica | reverse complement strand
TTTTTTTTTTTTTCCAACTAGAGTTGCCCTCCCTAACAGCAACTCAAGCAGATTCTCTAATTACTTGTGTGGGTTTTTTAAATAGCACTTGATGATGAAGTGTTAACATTTATGTGTTAACCTCATTTAAAGTTTATAAATCTCAAACCACTTAGCTATTCTGTAGCTATTTATTCTGTAGCTATTTCTCTATTTGAAAGGGGCGGGGGGTGGGGGGGTGGAGAAATAATTTACTTGACTATGGTTACCATGATAACAACTGACTCCAGATAAAAAGGGGAGGGAGAGTGGGAAGGGGGGTGTAAGGGAAAAAAAAAAGAACAAGCCTAGATTTTCAAATTGAAAGAAGAAACCGGGAACCCTGGAAAAAAAGTTCCAAGTACCAGATAAATAAGACTAAAATATTGAAATCTGGCAATATGGAGCAGATTTCAGTCTTCTTAAAGCCCCTGTGGAATGTAAATCAGGAGACACAGACACAGGCAAACACAAAGCTGGATTTCACTAAATCTGTGGGAGCGCTACTATGGATCAATTTCTTTTCTCAGTTTCTAATCTCCTAAACTACCACATCTCTGCTTTAATGTTCTACAGACCTCAATACTGCACGCCTAGAGCAGGACACAGAGCTAGGGAGAATATTCCCTTTTAATCTGGAACAGACCCTGGCTCCTGGCAAAGCAGTACTACATCTCTCCCTCTGATTTCTCACACCAGCCACAGAACGGTGCCCTACATATTCTACAAGGTCTCCACAGTAATTGCAGGGAACATGCCGCTGTTACTTGCATTTTAGCTAGATTATTCTGCTGATTTTTTACCTCTGTAACTCAGGGAGCATTTGAATAACTACTGAAGTAAAGAGATTTTAGGAATATGTAAAACCTTTACCCTTTCAAATGGGCAAGACATTAGCACTGTCTTGGCTGTATAATCCAACTAGCATTTCCATGCATGTCTGGCTCTTTAGCTTTCAGCTTTGACCTTAAAATTTAAAATACTTCTTTTCTGTTTTCCCCAAATACATCAAATAACATCCTATATGGGAGGTCAAAAGAAATGTGGCACCTATTTGACTGTTTCAGAAAATAACCCTATTACCCACTAAGCACAAATAGCAACAACCTTGGATATGGCTAATGCCAATTGTTTTTATACTGTCCAGTGATCTAACTCTCTATTATCTTCATTATAGGCATTTTCCCAAGTAAACTCAATTATTCAACATGGAAAATTAAAATTAATTTTCATTATCAAATTTAATAACATATGATAATTTTTGTGTTAGATTCACTGAAAATTCTTGTTTAATGTTCAGAGAATTAAGTGTTAGGAGAAAAATACTGTTTACACAAAGCTTGTGTAGGAGAAAAAGTCGTTCTTTATGCACTGAATGGGATTCTATGAAAAATGAGCTTTGTTTTAGCATTCTGACAATAAAGCCAAATTCTGTTGTTTCAAACCACATATTGTATAATAATTGTCTTGAACAATTATTATTACACATCTTGTTTAGACTGGGCCTCACATCAATAACTGTCACCTTTCCTTCAAGCTCCACTGCACCATTTCCCATCCCTGTTTACACACCTATGTCAGAGATAACAGCAACAGACTATGCAGAGTAGACTAAAACCAATGCCCAAGTCACCTTTTGGGCAAGGTATCTACACAGTCATTTACACTTGTATAAATTATTCTGTAAACCAACTGTAAGTAGTGTTCTTTCAGTGCCAATGAACTTTGCTAAATGATGCTAGGATCTTCTAAGATGTTTGTAATATAAACTAAGTTTGAAGTCCTATTATTTTTTCCTTTTAATATTAGCAGTGGCTACAAATGGCCAGAGTGTGAAAACCTGGCAAAACAAACTATACAAAGCTCTCCTAACAGCAAATAGTTGAACACCAGAATTTTCCTTTTTTTTTTTTTTTTGAGCTTTAAGAACATATTTAGAAATCCCCACTGAAACATATTACCTTTGCTTTTATTAAAGTATTATTTGATTTCAGTTGGAGCTTAAATTAATCAGGCAGATAGCAAAGTTTGTAATACTGTCATATACTAATCCACAGATATTTTTTACTCAAGTTCTGTCAGTTTTAATATAGGTCAAATATTTCTGAAGAATCTGAGCCTAGTCTGCTTTCAGAGATGGGCTTCTAGAGAGTAATGTGAATGCTGGGTCCCTGGCCACATCCATCCCCTTCTCTATGCTCAGCTGATACAACAAGGACAAATTTCTCACTAGTGACACAAGGATTAAGTTTGTCAACTTCACAGTGCTCCAAAATTTATCACAGAAAACCAATTTGCATTTGTGGTTTTGTAAACAGAAGAGGATATATACTCTACATACCGATGACCTTTCTGAAGTTAACTCAACTGCAACTAGGAAAGGTGTGGAAAAAGTGCATATGGAAAAAAGTAACACCTAACATTTTTACTTTACCTACTATAATACACATCCTATCCCACCTACCTATACATATAAGCACAATTACTGCATTTCTGAAGCTTGAGTACCGAAGTTTTTTACATCTCATTCTATAGAATGTAGTGACTCCAGCTAGAGGTTGCTGCATCTTCCTGTCCAGTTTAAAAGACCTCCCAGCAGGACCAAATGTGATGCTTTTGCAGAGTTCCCAGTACTTCCTGTCTTGTGGGCCCAGATAACAAGCACTGCAGTTGGCAGTGCCACCGTCTGGAATTTTACTTGAAAACTCTTATTAGATTGAGACTTCAGAGAAATTAATGATCCAAAAAAAGGAAGTATTCTGATTTAAAGATACTCTAGAGAAGTATTTTAAACAATTCCTGAGTGAGAGCACCCTACTACATGAGGAAACCAGCTTGAAGTATTAAAGTGTACCTGGGGAAAAAGCCAAACTAAAAGCACAGGAACATTGCCATCAGCACGTTAAGCCAGATTCCTGCAATTTGCTGCTCTTGTTCGGGAACACTCTTCAGTTAGAATGAGGTTGTGCTGAAATACTGGAGGCTTACCTCTGACTGAATAGTTGCTCTTGACACAGTGGGCCAGGGGTCTGCCCCCTCAGCAGCAGCAGCGGTATTTGAAAGACAAGTTTTACTGAGTGAATCGACTCCAAAAGGGCACTCAAAAGTGATGTGCAAAGTGATATTTCTGAATCATCTTTAAACCAGTAATCTGCTATTAACCTCAGTTACTCACAATCTTACACAGCAACACATCCTGACTGACTTGCCTTGGCATCTAGAAAGTGAGGGGTTTTGTAGCATTTTCTGTTAATTACATGGAAATTATTAATTATTTCTTAACATTTCCCCTGAGACCAGTAATTTTCAGGTGCTAACTAATAAATGAATCACTCTGGTAAGCTGAAACATCTCAGTTGTTCATTTGAACTTGGAGAGCTCACAACTGCCACTGATCCACAAGAAAGCCCTGTAAAATTTCAATGAGGTGGCGAATGGCAGTTGTACATACAGATGCACGCTTGGCTATGTAATTAAGCTATACAATGAGAAGTTCCCAAAATTTGTATTTCCTTTAGAATCTCTACACAGCACAGACCAACTGCAGTACTATTTAAATTACTACTCATTTATGTAATCCCACGTTGGGTACATATTATGCAGTTTTGAGTTATATGCACTTACATTCCCACTATCTTGTCTAAAATGACACAAACGCTCACATAACGTATCTTGCTGCAGCAGCCCATGTGTCCAGCAGGGAGACAGCACAGCAGACAGCCCCACAGTGCCATGAGGAGGACTCTGCACTGGACTGCAGAAGTGATTTGCAAGGAGCTCTGCTCAATAAAGGAGCAGCATGATCTTATCACGTACACCTGTGCTACAACTGAAAGGGGCTGACATATCAACGGCACACAGACCACACTCCCAGATGAAGCACCACGCTTCCCGCTTCTGTTATCAATTCATCACCTTTAAAACAATCTACATAAAGAAACAGAAGGTTCTGCTCAGTGCAGTACAACAGGGACAGCATGTTTGTTCTGTACCAGCGCACTACAGTTTTGAGAGATAACAAAGACCTAAGGGATGGATGTTGCACGGGTCGTATGTATTTCCTCTCACTGTAAAGGGCATGGATCTGATTTGATTCATGCTGTCCACCACTAAAAAACTAAATTTAAAATAACCAGCAACACCAATGGTTAGATATATGTGCCAGCGATAAGAACCAGCAGAAACATATATAATAGATTATAAGTGAAAAGCTGATCCCCTCCTAAGGGGACAGTATTTTATATACAGAAAATGCATTTTTAAAGTGCCAAGACAATTCAGACTAACTATACCAGATATCAGCCCAACTTTTAGAAGTTATGCTGTAGATTCTTTTGATGTCATTTTCCATGCACAGTGCCTCAAACTAAGGAAAAAAAAGGTGCAAAAATACTGAGTAACATTTTAATTTAAAGTCAGCTCCTTGCTAAGCACAACTAAAAGTGTTTAGCCGTTTTACAGTCACCTGCAAAACAGTGACATGCAATATACAGCATAACAGATTTTTAATTGAACCTGAAAAAAAAATATTTTTGTTTCTAGTTGGTTGATTCATTGTACAGTGATAGACTACTGAAGGACAGAAAGACACGTGCTTCTTCAATACATACTTAAAACATTAATTGTAAAGCACAGTGGTTTTGGCAACTCCTTCACCGCTACTTCCACCCGAGTGTAAAACAACATTACTGTGAATTCTGATGTGTTCTGGTCTTTCCACTTCGGGCAGTGATCTTATACCTCATTAGCTAAGTAGGTCTGAGCGGGATCAGAACTGAAAATGTGCAAAGAGGTCAAGATTCAAACCCGGGGGATATTTGTACGTGAGAAGAATTCAAACAAGCAAATATATCAGCCATCTGAACATCTCTAATCCCCTCATTAGATACAAGGACCTGCACTGTCTTTTATATACCAGAGCAAGCACCACGCAGAGATTCTTCTCCCAAGACTTTGCAGAGATATGGGATTTATTTTTGACCTATTTAACATGACTTTACATGATATATACATACAACCATTTCATACACTACCTCTTCTCTCAAAAGCATTCTCTCTCTTTTTATGCAATGCCACCTAACGAAATTAAGTGAAAGATGCAATAGCATAAATCAGCTAGACTTCAGATTCTCTCACAGTATCACAAGTTAGACGAGACGTCCTCTCCACTACCACAATCAGACATCACTACTTAACTACCAGCTTATATCATATATCATATCACCATGATTTTGTCCATGATGGCTGTCATTTTACCTCACCTACACTTATGCTAGTCATCACACTTATGGTTGTAGTAGTCATTCACATGACATTTTTGAACTTATGAAGGATACTTAATTTGATTAAAAATGCAGACTGAATACTCTTCTCTGGTGCAAGCTACCCAGACTTGCAGTTAAAACTTTTTTATCTTGATAACGTATTACTCAACACATTAGCTGGTTACCTGTAAAAATTAAGTATTACATTATCTTGGTATGACATACAGTTACTCTCTTCTTCTAAATTATTTTTTGATAAATTGGTTTTTTAGCCTTGCTTCACTGTTCTTTACCAAATCTAGCTATGATTAGACCTATGCCATTTTTAGAATTTCATTGCTGCCAAGCAGTTTGTAAAGAAAACTAAAATCATTCATATATGTTTTTTTATAACTACACTCATATCATTTTGCACTTGCCCATTTCATGGCATGCAGTGCTCTCCCCTTTTCCATTTTTATCTATTGTTTATCCTTATTACTCCCTTGTTGATTAACTTCTCTTTTTAATCACATTTTTTTTTAATTCAAAGTTCTCTTTCATGATTAATGAGTTGTATTCTTTGGCATCTAATGAATCAGACTTGCACAGTTCCCAATTATCACTGGTATTCTTATGTCTTACCTCCCACTCCACTCCTAACTGCTTTCAGTTTCACATACATATATAAATATATTAATCTGGCAAGTGTGCCATGTTTACTCTGTAACACTGACTATATTGTGTTTTTACACATCAAACAAAATTTTATTAATCCCTTTTAGTTCAGTGAGTCAGATTAACACTAGCATAGCAGCATGAGGGTCTTCTATGTAATCTAAGGTAGGTGTAGCATTTTGCACAAAACACTAAGGAATTCACAGGATGTTATTACCTGTGACATGAGTCCTCCCCTCATTCCCAAAAGGCATAAACAAAGAGGAATCAGTATGTGAAAATGTGTGCTACATTTATTCTATTGGTCTTCCAGTGCAGGATACGCAGGAGAGGAAATGCTGTGGTCCACTAGGAATAACACCTAACTTGAAAGGCAAGCTGAGGAAACACAGCTCCCTGGGAACCAACTACTGTGCTGAACCAGAAACATCTTTTCATGTTTTGAGAGCTGAGAAATAATCACACAAATATCCTTCTTGGATACTACCCAAACAGAAATGCATGCTCTAGGTCAAAAGAAGTTTGGACTCTTATCATAGAATTCTCACACTTATTTTTCTTTCAATATTGAAAAAAAAAAAAAACCACATTGTAAAGAGAAAAAAAAACAAACCCAGGAAAGTTTTACTATGTGTTCTTGTACCTTACACTTTCTCAGAGTCACAGGTATGCCAGTATGTTTCGTTTTAATTTGCAATTTGAGGAAAAATGTAGTATTACTGAACTACATTTCCTGAAGGTTAATCTTAGGTTCTGCATTCCTCAGCTTTTAGATCCTGGTTTGCATGTGGTTAATATATAAGTGTATGATCTGTCAGAGAAGGCTGCAGCACCTCAGTAATGAAGAAAACAAAACACGTGGTCACACATGTATACGAGCAAACAAATTAGTCAATTGTACAAACCTGAAGTTGAAAGGGATGGCCTATGCCATAACACCGAGCTCATTTACACACACTTAGGAGGATAAATACTCCCTCTCTAAGGCTAAGTTTTCTAAGTGTCTAAATCACTACTGAAAAGAAAATTGGGTACCCTTGAAAAATGTTACTGCATACATGGTAATAACTGTGTTTCCAAAAGTTGGTAAAATAAGGATTTAATTATGCAAGTACTTGTACATCAGTAACTTGCACGTTAGTAAGCTCTCTGCTGAATAACATACATACATAATATACATCGATAATACACAATTATAATTGAATGCTTGTAATTATTTTCTGGATCAAAGCCCTTATTAAAAATTCAAATTAAAGCCTTTATAATGGTAGTAGTCATGATGGACTTACATGTGGATATAATGAAATTAAGTCCTGTAATAAGTGGTATGTTTGCATATACAGTTAGATAATCTTAAAAATGATCGGTGTAGGGCTGACAATTGCTAAAAGGAGATGAAATTGTGACAACATTACTAACATTTACTATGCAGATAAGAAATAATGCTATTCCTTAGAAGACATGGTGAACGTGCCAAATTACAGATGTGATATGAAACCTGAATGGATGGAATGTTTGTCTATCTCTAGGATAATGACCTGAAACCAATCTCTGGGTAATGACCAATATCAAGAGACTGCAGTAAGAAAGAACATCAGGTCTGGTGCCTTCAACCGGTGTTAGCAACGGCAAGGCTGAGCTCTTTCCAGAAAGCAGAAAGACAAGGTATAGGACTCAACTGTTCATCAACAGAAGCCACACAAGTGATTTGAATTTTTAAAAGCGTATCAAAACCAGAGGAACACCATCTCACTACTACCTGTGAACCTACAAAACACTGGTCATGAAAGAGACACTTCTTTTCCAGGTCATCTAAAACTGCAGAGCTGTAGGAAGTAAGGCCACCAGACAGCTGAAATTTTATACCAAGCTGAGCAGTCTATGGCAACTAGGTGTGCTTATTAAAAGTACTTCCAGTGCAAATGCTATACACAGCCCAAACTCAGCATCGTTAACTCCCAAAGGTGAAAATATGCCAAAGCATGTGAGCTGTGGAATCACAACATACTGCCATCTCCCTGTTAAGAAGCTGGACGTCTGCATCCTATTCAAATCCCGTGCTCTTAGGTAGCAGCGTTCTGAGACACTCACAGTGCTGCTAAACTTCTGTCAAGTTTCCCTGTCATTAGGGCTAAAGAAGCACTTCCCAAACTCTTGTTTTAACTGAGATAGCCACTATGCCTAGTCTGTGCTTAAAGCCAGCTATTCTTGCATTACTAATGACAGATTAATCACTGAACTGCTTTAAACATAATAAATGATTTCTAGAATTAGCATGCTTTTAAAAGGTATCTCTGCCATCAGCAGAGTCACCCAATGGCTGAGAGATCTTCAGATGACATGGAAGGTTTCAGTTTGCACCTGACGCTCTGCTCAGACTGGTGCCAGCAAGCCCTGGGCATGTCCAGACCCCTGGAGCATCCCCAGGCTGTAGGGATCACAAGACAGGAATGGATAGAGGACCACACTGGTCCTCCACATTAGAAACAGAGTTAACAGTTACGCAGTCTGGTTCTGTAGGAAGTTGCAGGAACACAGGACAGAAACTACTCAGGGAAACACCACTGAAGGCAGGGAAGACACATTAAGATCCTTTGCTGGCTTAGTAAGGATAAATATTGGGTTTTGTGGAAAACAAAGGTTAAAGACACTTAGTGCTACCCTTTCAGTATTATCAGTTTAGGATTATATATTGTAATTTTTTTTAAGTTTTAAGCATATACTAGAACATAAACCTATAAACTAAATTAGGTCCACAAGATAAAATTATTTCTAACTAAGAAGATACAAACTGTAACATTCATTCAGATATTAGAAATATGATTGCTAGCTAGTTCATGCTGTATGAAACAAATGAAATAAATGAAAGGAGAAACAAAACAGTATCAAGAAACCTAGAGAAGTCATTGAAAATTCCACTCTTGTTTTTACTACAGTTTGGCAGTTGGAACTCTGCTAATAATGTGTCACAGCCCCATCCTATCGAAGGTGTGGCAGGCAATAGCTCTTGCACAACAGAAACCTAGAGGCTTTTGTTTGGTTATAAAGTACAGTTCCTGATCATTATGACTTAAAGAAAAATTGTAAAAAAGTGTAAAATAGATTATTTCTGTAATATAAAAGGCTTATTTCAAAGTTTACTGTAATAATCCATCCATGCATTCATTTCTCAACTTCACAAAAATGTCATCTAGATAAAGTTTCCCATAGCTTTCCCTTACATATTATTCACTCAACAGTTTCCTCATAAGTTGCCCACTAAAACCTTTTTTCTTAATCCTACCTACTACAGAGGAATATCTCCATAGCTACCTCCTGCTAAGAGAAAAAAAAAAAAGGCATTTTTAATTGGGCTCTTCCCAAATATATGGGATTTTTCTTCACCTTTAAGAAATGAAAGCATTAGGAGTATAAACATTTGTTTCTAAATAAATGGTGAAAATATCACAACTGAAATACCGAAGAGTATTCATTCCA
The DNA here is from genome assembly GCA_013399135.1 of Heliornis fulica. NCBI lineage: Eukaryota > Metazoa > Chordata > Aves > Gruiformes > Heliornithidae > Heliornis > Heliornis fulica. Next base: position 35,648 of record VXBZ01006334.1, on the reverse strand, counting down.
TGTCACTAACTTTTAAAGTTAAGAACTGTCCTTCAGTCAATATTCAACTGATACAACAGCTTTAAGCTAAAGTTAAGTAGCACAGCACTTAAATTAGATTGCAACTGTGGGAATACTAGTAGATTCAAAATCAGGACGATTGCTTTCTTGCCAAAAGTCCTGCATAACTGACAGTCACAGAATTCTTTTCACTCTGATTTATCAGTCTTTAAAAATAAAGCCATTTCATAACCATGTTTGCTATTTCTATTATGACATTTGAAATGTGCTTTGGGATTTCCCAGCTACAAGCAGCATTCAAGTTAACTACCAGTTTTCAGTTCAAATAATAGCAAAATATAGAACAGATTAAGAAAAAAACAAATACAGAAAATAACAACTTTAGTTTTATAGGGAGGGCAGGAAATGTGAGGAAAGAGGGTTCCTTTCCTTCAGGCTCCATTTACCTGGCTATTGATAGGCGTGTGTTCTGGCTGCTCAGACATGCTGGGGAACACTTTCCTTCACATTTTGTAGTCAAGAAGGGTACTACTGAAGAAGAATTTGAGGATTAATCAGTGTGTTAATTGAGGTTATCCAGATCATGATAGATAGGGCCAACATATTAAGCAAGTTACTATGGCAAACAAACTCATCTGTTAAACCCAAAATTAATGGATAAACCAACTTAAATTCACTTTCTCATTGATTTTTAACCAGCTGCAGTGGACTATAAAAGAGCTATCAAGGAAAGCTATCCATTAGCTGTCAACTAGGAATGCCTTAAGAAGCAATTGCTAATCCTCCATTATCATCTCACTAAATCCTAATCGCTACAAATTGTTATCGGAAGAAGCATTATACTAGGCATCAAACCAGGTCTTTAATGCTTCTTAGTTATTCAACCTGGAACCTATTAGAGATCATACTAAGTACTTAAACTTTTAAAACCAGTTAAAAAAAATCAGTGGGATATTGTCATCAGCTGGTCTACACCTTCCAATGTTTTTTGTGCTAAGGGGNAAGCATTCTTGATAAGTGGTAGAGGCAGATTCATTAACATTTCAGTGCTCATAAAAGATAAGCACTAAAGTAAAAGGATATCATTTTTCTCACCTTCTTAAAATCTTGTCTCACCTGGAATTACATTAGATGCAAGCACTAAGATGGCTATGGCTAAACAAGTATGAAGCTGATATAAATTAATAAGGCTCCAAGATTAACATCATTTTAGGAAAGGAGAAAACAGTAATGGAGCTTGAAAAGATGTAGAAAAGGGATACTAATTTCATGGAATAGCTGCAAAAACATTAATATCACCTTCATATGTTGCAAAAGGAAAATTTTGCTTCCCAGTGCCATATATTTAGTTCATTAGAAGTCTTTTGGTTATAGTTCTGGTGAGAACAAAAAGATAAAAATTGCCAGTTGCAGATTATGATCTAAAACACTTGAAGGGACAAACACGATGTCAATATGCTTAAGCAGAAATGATCAACTGCTCAGCACAGAAAATATATGGCTAACAAATCATAAAAACAGGGAGATGACAAAGAAGTATAAAATAGAAGATGCTAAAGTGATGCAAAAGGTATCATCTATTCTACCTACGCATCACAGAAAGAACAACAAAAGTAGTGTCATATTAGACATTAGAAAAACTTTCAAATATAAGGGTTGTAAAACACTAGAATAATTTGTGGAAGCTCAAGGACTGGGCAACAGGCAGGGTATTACAAATCCTCATCTGATCCTGCATTTTCAGAGACTATTTTAGGCAAATTGTTAAAGATGTTTTGAAATGAGTACACTAATGCTTACAGTGTCGCAGAACTCTTTACAAATACCAAAATACAGCTTTTATTTGTGTCTGCTATTTGGTGAAATACATCAAGAAGTAAAGACAGGCCAATTCTTCCAAGAAAGAATAATCCACCATCACTTTTTCACAGCAATGGTTGGGCTAGATGTAATAGGAATTGCTCTCTGTTCAGAATTCTTAACAGATTAAGGCACTTGTTTAAAGAGCTAATCCCAAACTTTCTATGCTATTATTTAAACATTGTTTAAACATGACAGGTGCTTATGCTGAGTTCTACAGAAACACTATTAAGGCTCTCAATGACTGGTGGTGATATGATTTAATTGCATGACCAAGAAAAGTGGTTAAGTACAGGACAAACTAGGATAAGGCTGAATTCTCTCTTTTACAGTAGATGTTTTACCGCACGTGACCTCTGAAGAAAACAATGCATTCATACACATTAGAACACGTTATACACTGCAAAAAAACCTGGATGCCACTACCATATGAAACAGAATATGGTGCTACCTAATATGCAATAAAATGTTGTAATATTCTGCATTTTCCTTTCAAATACAATATTGCTTTATCTTCTGAATGTTGAGGAATATGAACAAAATGTAAAAGGCTTTTTCTTTCAAATTGGTGCTATTCTTCACCCCATTACTTGCTCATGAGAGAAACAGTTACTACAAACTTGCTGATGAAAATCAGGCTTAGGTAATACCACCTCTATGGAATAAAGGTATACAGTATTTCTTCAAGTCCTTTTCTTACTGCATTGAAATATTCATTTAAATCATAACTTCTGGAAATAGCAAGAATATTAAATACAGAAGAGGAAAGTATCAAAAAGGTGCTAAGTTATAAAATTAAATACTCTGGGAAGTTTAATTACTCACTGAAATGCAATGATCATATGAAAACTCCAGGAGAGAGGAACCTGACCATGGTTAAAGCTGAAAGAAAAAAAAAAAAGTCTTCAAACTTTTACTCATGAAATAAGGTAAGGAAAGACTCAGAGCAGAGTGGATAACTTGACAACTTTCTACCAGATGGATGCAAGCAAATTCAGAAAATTCTACTCCACTGTGGCCACTTAAAAGATCACAGAAGACAGTAAACGGGAAAATGTGATTGTATTCTTATAGTCTATTATTCTGTTATTTCTCACAGCAAATCTTCAGCACGTTAAACAGCTGCTTCTTGCAAAAGAAAGCAAAGGGTATCAGGCGATCAGTTTTGACTCAGTTCTCACAGAAAAACAGATGCTGATTCCAGACATGATCAGAGTATGGTGCAGCTCAGTTATGACAGAAAGGATGGTGATGAGAGAGACAACAGCCACTGCAAATAATAGTTAAAGCTTTTCAGAAGACTTATGAAGCTGAAAACAAGAAAAAGGAAGGAAATTAAGTGGAACGGGAAAGCCTGAGGCTATAAAATATAAGAATTTTGAACAAAACTGTTATCTAATCCAGGAAGGGAAGGAAATCTTCCTCTCCACGAGAGAGAACACGTCATGGAAAGACAGCAAGTTAAATGACAACACATCCTTTAAAGAATAAAATCTTGCCTGAGCAAATTATTCAAAAAACCAAGAGAATTTTAAAAGCTGTTAGGTAAAGGCAATAAATAAGGCATTTAAGCGTATCAGTCATAGGAAGGCTACGAAAGATTCAGACGTTCCACTAAAAGATCAGGCATCAATTATGAATACTGCAGGTAAAATAAATTACTTCGGTGCATTGATCTTTACCACAGAATAAGATGGAGAAACTTCTCCTCCTAGCCTATTTCCAGTAGGAACCTCTTACAGAGAAAGTTAAGCACTTACATAAAAGCAGCATTAGAAAAAGTTCTAGAAGATGACATTCTATGGCTCACTGCAAATTTCAGGTCATTAGCCAAAAAAGAAAACATAATCCAATTAAAAAAATAAAGCACCAGAACAAAGGGATAACCACAGATATCAGATTTGCACAAAGTGGGCCAAGATATTCCAAGTACTTCTCTCTCCAAAGACTTTCAGAAGATGTTTGTAGACTAGAAAAGATGCACAAAGTTCTTAAAATTAAGCAGAAGACTTATTCTCTACTCAACTGGAAGCAAGTATCAACTTTTATTCTTGAGGTTGCCCGCATCAGTATTTTTGACTCTAACACAGCAAGGGACAGAGAAATGGAAAGTAAGGCAAGACAGATGGTACAGAACAAGACACAATGCCACCATTGGAGTTGCATAGTAATTAAACAAGACATTACATTTAGAGTTATTTTCTTATCAGGTAGAATTCTGAAAGGTGCGGATGCCCTTCATGGCATGTTTTTTGAAAACCAGCATTTTAGTTGCAATACTACTAAAAGAAAAATAAGAATGCTGTTGGTGCCATTATGGTGAACGTGATCTTCTGGGGCACGATTGTTAACTGAGAATCATGGCAGCTTTTCAACCGGGTTCAGAGGTGGTGGCAATTTTTCTGTTGAAGAAATTGAAAAGATCCACCAAAATGGCCCATGATATGTGGAATTCTCTCTCAAGCTTCTTTCTCTTCAGTATTGCCACCCATCTCAGGTGAACCCCTGGGAGAAACACTAAAGGATCTTGCTGGAAAGCACAACAGGAACTGACTGATCTCAGAGCATATCACTGGACTGTGGGCAGATCCTGGGGCAATTTCCTTCTTAGCTCTTCAATAATTCACCTACTGTCTTAAGTTTTATCATAATAAATTAGGGATCCAAGAAAGCATGCTAAATCTTGTGGAGCACTGGAACAGGTTGCCCAGAGGTGGAGGATGCCCCATCCCTGGAGACGTTCAAGGCCAGGTTGGATGAGGCCCTGAGCAACCTGATCGGGGGGGGTGTCCCTGCTTCTTGCAGGGGGGTTGGACTAGATGACCTCTGGGAGTCCCTTCCAACTCTAGCCATTCTATGATTCACAATGCACACGATTCCAATAGCTGTTTGGATCTCCTGAGCTTCTAAATCTTTCTCATTCCCTCTGAGCACAAGACCTCTGTTCCTACCTCTACTGTCCCGTTGTCTTCTGCTATTTCTGGAAAAGGTTAACTGAACAGCAACGATGGTATGACCAGTGCAGAACACTGAAAACAGTATTCACAATTTCACTGCATCAGTAAAGTACAAGTAGCACAGTATATATCAGAAAAATGAAATGAGGAAAGACAACTTCTCTTAGGTTTACTATGTACACATCCTACAAATAATCCATTACTTGGGAATAACTGTTACATGTCCCTATTTCAAAGATTCTACAGAACTCACCAATAAAATTTCTATATAGTTATCACAGTCTATGCTTTGAGAAGCAAATATAGTAGAATATATTGCATTTCATGTTTATTGCAAGATTAAGCTGAAAACTACAGTTAATTTTAAAAATGAGCAGTACCAAGTCCTCCTTTCAGCCTATCTCGATTTCATGTAAAATCTCCACATACATGGTTTGATCTATTTTTTTCAGGCGTGTTTACAAAATCTTGTAAAAAAATAAATTTCACTGTGATGCATTTCACGGTGACAATGCGTAACAGTTACACAATTAACTGCCTGTCACTATGGGAAGTCAGTCATTCAGTAGAGTGTCCCATGGTTTACAGAGAAAGTACCTAGGACTTTGGAGAACTGTGGGGTTTTTTTTCTGTTGAACTCCTTAATAAAGGGTTGAAGATTTCAATGTTTTTAAATGTAAATCCTTATAACGCAATGACCTTGTGATCTCTGGAAGTTCAGTTCTTAAAGTACTGTTTCAAACTGAAGCTCAAATCTTTCTCAAATGGAGACTTCTGAAGGGAAATTCTAACCACCCACACCACTAACATGACACTCATTAAAAAAAAAAAAAAAAGATGCAAGCAGGATTGTTTGGGATACCAGTGTTCTACCAACATTAGCTATTTGTTTCACATTAGAGTAAATATTGGCTCAAAACAGTCACTGAGGAGATCTTTGACTCTACAAGGTTAGTGCAGTGGCTATTTAGATTATAAAGTTGTCTTTAACAGGTAAATATTAAATCACTTCAACTATCTATCTCACAAGCTTAATTTTTTATTTTTTACATATTCTCTCCTTTTAAAGCTTGACCTTTACAACACAGCTTTCTTTACTAATGCTAACCATCATTAACCAAGCTGCACTTGCAGATCCATAAGAAAATTTCAATGCAAGGCAATCACTTCAAACTGAGATCCCCACAAAAATAATTTACTCTTTCCTGATGGTTATCTGACTACCAACTGAGCACAACAACTCACACATCAACTCACAAATTGAAATACATGGAAAGGAATGGGGCATACCACTTGGAAAGATTTATCTAAGTTATTTTTAAAGCAAAACCATCTGAAACCACAATCTTTTTTAGTGCTTTAATGTTCATGTAATGAGATTGAGATATAAATATTACAGATCAAGATCGACAGCCCCACTGAAGGTCATGCAGAATATAAAAACCCTGTCAAAAACTTTCCACATGGGTACTAGTCCACCACTCAGTGGAATGGGCGTTCTTGTCAGACATGACTGTGGGAGACTGAAAAAGTTTGTATGTGTCTCCTTCCAAGCCATGTGCAGAGCTTTCACTGACTTCAGTAGTAACAAATGAAGATATACAGGCTTTATCCACTACTATTAAAATTAACCTAGTTTTAGTACTACTTCATCAGGGACAAGATCAGTCCCTGTACTCAACCCCATGTTTGCCTAGGGAAAAAAGACATTCCACCTCCAGCAGTGCACACTATATACTCCAGGATACTGAGCTCAAGCTGGTTGAAAATAGTACAGATTCATTCATTTATTATTCCTTCTTGTTTGCAATCCATTTCATTATCCTATTTGCAACAAAAATACTCCCAGTTCTCCATTCCAACCAGCAGATTATGACACTTAACAGCAATTAAATGTCCTAAAGGCATTGAAAAAATGTATTACCAAAACTTATTTTCAAGCACCAGTATAAATCATTCCATATAGGCTTTGAAATGTATGATTAGTGAGCCTTCAATGCGAATGTCTGTGTTGGGGTCATACGTCCTGGCGTAACACAGTATTAATCTTCAGTATTAACTGATACTAAAACATTCTCTAAACTACTAAGGCAATCTAAATGTGTGAGAATTTTAAGATGATAAACGGTTTCTTATCCACCTCTAGCAAGTTTCTCCAATACGGACCTTTACTTTAAACCCCAAACCTAAGAGCAGGACAAATTTGCAAACAGTACAACACTTACCAAGTTTCACATTACTTATTTACAATTAATACTAAGCATGTCCATTCAAGTTATGAAAAATATTTTCAGTTAATCGGTCTATTAAAAAAACCCAAAAACCTAAAATCTTGCTGATGTTAGGATCCTACCACTGGAAGGAGGTTGAAAAGTGAAAGGAAAATCTTGCCAGAGAAACAGAAAAAAGCATTTGATAAGTTTTCTCCAGCTGTATTAGTTGATGTGCTAGAACATCTCTCCTACAAACCTTGTCTCATTCACCATCTGAGATCCCTTCTAAGAAATATTATTGTTAGTACAGATTAATTTTTTTCTCCACAGAGATCAGCATAGCTCCACTTAATAAGTCAACCATGAGCAAATGCCGTACAACAGACTAGGCTAAGCAAGTCACTCCTTTGTAACTGTTTATTTTAAATGTTAGCTAGAGCCCACTTATTCTCACTTATCTCATTGAGTTTGGATTTGACTAAGGATCCCACCTACTCAGAGAGCATTTTGACTCTATCTATAGAAGACTACACCATACTGAGAGTGTTTCTTCCTTTTGATGTGAGATATGGTAACAATAACACTTCAGTTCTAAAATATATCAAGACAGCAATATAAAACATAGTAGTTACTAAAATTCCCAGTGACAACTGACTATAAAGTTAAGCCAGAAAGATTTAAATGGGGTTGTTACAATGTCAGGTTTTGACCTAATGAGTGTCCCAAATTCAAACCCGATTCAACTCACTGTGGGACAAAAATAAAGAACTATGAACTGGCTTGTTAGAGCGTCTCACATACGGCCATGCCCTGCTGTCAGATACACCCCTGTTATTCAGGGACTTATCTTGGCTATATTTGGAGATGTGCTTTTAAATCACCTAAAAATTTCAAAGCTTCCTTCCCTTCCTTTGTAATACTAAAGTCTAATTGATTTCACTATTAGAAAATTATCCTTTACATACACAACCAAGGATACCAGATATTTGGTAAAATTTAACATAAGTCTTAACTGCATTTCCTTATTATTTTTTGAACAGTCATGATAACACACATCTTGCTTCTCATCTGCACCTATTCACCGGATCTCCAAGTCACAAATCAGAAAACCTCAACTTGAGGAAAAGAAGTGACCAGTCGTGGCCTCCAAACTTCCATTAAGCAATAATCTATGGTCTGTAACTTTCACTGAGGTTTGAACAACTTCTGGGGATGAATTGCAGACTAATAAGCAAGATGAAATTGTGAGAACAAGGTCACTCTATAGCAGTTATCTGTCATAAAGGCTCTACACTTAGAGTCACCCTTGTTCTGGTGGCAGTGGAAAGTCAAGGTAATTTCACTCAGTTTTGACAACAAAGGGCAGAGCTCCAAAGACCACAGAACTGAACAGACATTTATTCAAGCCTGAGCTCCATCTTCATACAAAGTATCCCCATCTATGCAGCACAGCATAAGCTGTACTCAATTCTATAAGCTGTACTCAATTCAATATCTATCCTGCTAGATATTGAAATGTATTTCAATATCTAGCAGGAAAGGTTTTTTTCTCTGCATTGTAGGAAATCTTTATATAAAGTAACTAAAAAAGACAAGAAAATACACTGCATCTCTACTACTACTATGTGTGAGGTTTGAGGTTTGTTGATATTTTTTATATCAACTTGTTTTCTATAACTACTAATGAAATTGCATATCACATATATTTAATATAACATCCTCCTATTCCTTTTATTTGTTTCGATTATCCCAACCCTCATTTATGCAAAGCTGAACTGAACTTAGAAGCTTTTAATTATCTCTTTGCCAATGTAGAGTTGGACCAAAATCTAGTGATAATTAGAAGAGCTTCATTATGTTTGGACTCTAAATTCTTTAACAAGCTTTAATTACTAGTTCTCATGTAAAACATTCAGTATAGTGCCTGTCTGTAGTCTACTCTGCTTCTTGCTGTGATTCTTACACAATACAGAGCAGCCTACGGCTTCCACTGAATACTCTTGCTACACATGAGGTTAAGTTCTTCAGATTCTAAATCTAAGTAATTACCCAAAATACAGTATATTTATTTTTTAGTAGTATTTGTTTAGGAAAAAGTCCAAGAGTCTGTGCTACTGTATAGACTGCATTAATAAACAAGATCACAAATCTGAAAAAAATTATTTAGAGGGTGTTAGAATGTTAAGGGACAGATGAAAAATAATCTCTAATTAAATAATTCAAATGTAATGCAATTAGTTAGATATAATCTTAAAGTATCTTCTTAGAAGCATTTTAAAAAACAATCTCCTTTATAAACCCACACTGGTTTTAAACAGACAAAATTCTCACACAATGCACAAATAAAATATCTCACATGAATTATTAATTTTTTATCAGCTAGCATACCTCATCCTCACTGTAATCTCTTTACAGTAAGGACTTCTTGCTTGGGCCTGTCCAGCACACTTCATTTTCTACAGGTACATCACTCACCAGCCAGGGTCATTGCTAAATCCAGGGATAAGTGTATTTTACTATTATTATAGTACTTGAATAAATGGACGGTCACGTTTCCAAAATACGCACTGTAAACAAACCGGGAATGAGGAGCTCAGTAGCACAGAATCACAGAATTGTAGGGGTTGGAAGGGACCTCGAGAGGTCATCAAGTCCAACCTCCCTGCCAAAGCAGGTTCCCTAGAGGAGGTCTCACACATAGGCATCCAGATGAGTCTTGAATATCTCCAGAGAAGGGGACTCCACAATCCCCCTGGGCAGCCTGTAGCTCCTCAAACTATGTATGTTGAAGGTTATAGTTGTACCTCACAGCAGCAAAGCTGTGGCTGGCTACAAATCCCCTATGCCTGGCCAAGGTCCTGGAGGGTAGCATTTCAAATGGATGTAAACACAGGGTGCAATCAAGCCTTGTAAGGTGCCCAGCTACCTAAAGTCAGTCGGTACAAGCAACCTCTTCAATCTCCTATCAAATAACATTTCAATATCAGACTTATCTTTATTCCCCTCTTATACATATCGCACACTAATATTTCAGCTTCATATATTCTGATTAAATCCAGCCATCCAAGAACTAAATCCTGTAAGAATTCCCTATTGCAGGCAGATATTTCTAAAACCAATTTAAAATATTAAGTTACTATTCTTGCTTTTCATTTAGGACTAAGTAAGCCTCTGTAATGAATGCATTCCAAATACAAAAAGATATTCAAAACACTTCTTTTCCTCTGTGTTTTTGGGGGGGAGGTTTAGAGAACAAGACAGGATAGTTAATGCTGACAGAGCCAAGGCAAAGGCTCTGTCTCCCCAGATCAGGCCAAACCATGCTGATGTGCTTCTTGTGCATAGGCACAGGACTGGTACAGATCACCCCGTCATCTCCACTGCCCGTCCACCACCCTTCTTCTCTAAGGCAAGGTGACAGCAGTCACCAAGTGGCAAATGTTCACCTTTCCCAGTACAAACAAGGCTTCGGACTGTAAATCCTATCACTCTAAAAATACCATGTGAAAGCTGTATTTTCTGTGTTGTTTTTATCACTATAAGCAACAAGACTGTCATCTTGAGAAGGTAATCGGCTGAGGAGAAGGTACAACCACATAACAGAGCAGCTCTGGTATAAGAGAACCTATGTGCACTACAAGAACCTGTTGCAGAAGCACAGTCTCCTTCTCAATTTCTACACTGCTTTGAGATAATTGGTGAATTCAAAAGTGTGCATGTTATAAACTCAGATACAGCAGTCGACTGTTTTCACCTGCTAGAACCTGTATTTTTCTAATATTTTTGATAGATAGAAACTGATTAATATCAGCTCTATTACACTGAGAGCTGCTTATTTATAAGATGCATGACCCTTTGAAATGTCTGGTATGTTCTGTTTCCATATAAAATAAAAATTGAAATCTAAAAGTAAAAGAAGCCCAAATGGCTTAAGGAAAAATTCATTTCTGTATGTATGTATTTATACATGGCATCTTGACTTTTCAGTTATTTAAAAAAAAAGAGGATTGAAATTTAACACTATGACCCTTATGTAGCTGGGCCAGATTTCAGGCTAAAGACTAATGTGGTTTAGCTACTTATGAAATAATTATAAAAGAACCTCTACCCTTCTATATCAGGAGCACTGACACTCATCAGAATAATCCCCAGTTAAGTTCCTGAACCCACTGCCCAGTGAACCCTGGCAGTGCAAAGATTTCATATTCGATAGTGTTAAATGACAAAAAAATCACCACCCCATTTCAGTGCAACTTATCTTTAGGTTTCAAACAAAAACCCTGCTTCCCTTTTACAAATTCACTGACAGACTGAACAAAAAGCCACAAGATGCTGCTCTTAAAAAAAAAAAAAAATACTATCAGAGCACACCCTTTTGGAAGACAATTAACAGATGTTTTTTAACAAGCATCACACAATCTATCCCAAGTCAAAATTTCTGGGATATCTTAGAACTATTTTAATAATAGCACTCTAGATGATAAACAACAGACCTCTTCTACTGAAATTCAAAGGGGGGGGGGGTAGGGAAAGGGGGAACAGAGGTAACAAAGATTGCCATATTAATTTTTTTAATATTCAACAGGATTACTCGGTCAGCGAGAAGGCTGGCTAGCTACAACTCTCAGCCACTCTGAGCACACTACTGGAAACGCTACCTTATTACGCATGAAACTGGGAGACATAAGTAAACATTAGCATGGCTCAATGCAGCACAGGTTTTCAGGTTAGCAACACACTTTGATACAATTTTTTTTTTTTGTTTTGTCAAAATCCTGATTACATTTAGAAGCAGTACAGCAACTGCAGGCTAGATGGTATGCTTCTACCTTCCTTGCCAGCTACGTTAGAGAAAAACTGCTTGTCACTGCAGTGAAAACAGGCCACCAAAGTCCTTCCAAGAGAATAACTCCATCTTATCTCAAACGCTTGCTTTACACGTTCCGACATCAGTACAAATAATCAGATCTGGAAAAGAGGCTCTTTGCTATTAATACTAATTTAATGGTTTGCTGTTACACAGTGCTATAGCCCCTCTATCTGGTAACAACCAGCAATCAAGGCTCAGTTCCTACTGAGCTACAATCTCGAACTTTAACAGTAACGATGTTGTGAAAGAATGTGAAAATAACTTCCTAATTTTGGTTTCAGAAAATAATTAAACCTTAATGTTTTAGAAAACATTTTCTACCTGTAAGGATTAGGAGAAAGCCAGTGTTGGAATACATCTAGCCGAGCAAGTGATACAGAGAAAAACTGTACAAAGCCAGAAGTATTCTTTTCTGGGATAATTTAAATAAAGTCAGGTAAGGAAATCATTTAAAGTGGTGTGCAAAAAAATTTATGATCTACACGACGTGTGACAGGCTATAGCTAAGCAACCACAGTCCCCCAGAACACGAAGTTTTTACTACAGAGATATTTCAGACAAAGAATAAACAGGTACATTTAAAACAGTACATTTTTCATGGTGGTGCCAAACACACACAAGAAAAAAAAACGTTCTAATGGAACTGATGGAAGCTCAGTTCTAATACACACATTTAAATAATGCTGACAACTTTTAAAAAGCAGCAGCACTTTAAAGCTGATATACATTTATTTATACAGGCATGTTTTGAAAGCATTCACACTGCAATCTAAGACACAGCAACAGATTTAATCACACAAATGTTCACATAAATTGACCCTCGTTCTGCAGATGCACAACTACAGAAAAGAAAAGTCATCACTTGCACACCCCAAATTAGGTCTACATGTCTGCAAAATCAGGCTATATAACGATCTCTCTATAAAAACCAAAGAGACTACTGAATTCAGCACAACTTCTATCCTGAATACTATTGGGGTATTTTTTCATAAATTCTTTTCTAACAAAGTTACGCAACATCTCAGTGAAAGTCTTCTCATACAGATTAAAACACTAATTCATTTTTATACAAAGAGCACCTTCCACATTGCCAGTACAGATGCATTGCTAATGTGTATATGCCCTACGATTGTAAAACACGAGTGGGAGGGTGGGGATGGGTCACAAATGTAGGGCCTTTGGAGTGGCCAAGAGATTAATTAAAAAAAAGAAAAAGAAAAGCCATAATCACAGATTCACAGATTGCTTTGAGTCGGAAAGGACCTTCAAAGATCATCTAGTTCCAACCCCATTGCCATGGAGGGTTGGAACTCCATGAGGTTACCCAAAGCCCCATCCAACCTGGCCTTGAACGCTGATAGGTTTGGGGCGTCCACAACCTCTCTGAGCAACCTGTGCCAGGGCCTCACCACCCTCGCAGGGAAGAATTTCTTCCTCACATCTAATGTAAACCTACTCTCCCTCAGCTCAAAGCCATTACCCCTTGTCCTATTGCTACAATCCCTGATGAACAGTCCCTCTCCCACTTTCCTGTAGGACTCCTTTAAGTACTGGCAGACCACAATTAAGTCTGCCCAGAACTTTCTCTTCTCCAGGCTGAACAAGCCCAACTCTCTCAGCCTGTCTTCATAGGAGAGGTGCTCCAGCCCCTTGATGATCTTCATGGCCTCCTTTGGACTTGCTCCAACAGCTCTGTCTTTCCTGTACTGGGGACTCGAGAGCTGGACCCAGTACTCCAGGTGGGGTCTCACGAGGGCAGAATCACCTCCCTGAAGCTGCTGGCCACACTGTTCTTGATGCAGCCCAGGACATGGCTGGCATTCTGAGCTGCTCGTGCACACTGACGGCTCATGTCCAGCTTGTCACTGATCAGCAGCCAGGGGGCCTTTTCCTCAGGGCTGCTCTCAATCCTTATCCACCCAGCCTGTAGTTGTGCTTGGAACTGCACCGACGTACATGCAGGACCTTGCACTTGGCCATGTAGAACTTCGCACAGTTTGCATGGGCTCATCTCTCCAGCCTGTCAAGGTCCCTTTGGATGGCATCCCTTCCCTCCAGCATGTCCACCTCACCACACAGCTTGGTGCCATCTGCAAACTTTCTGAGGGTGCACTCTATCCCACTATGTCACTAACTTTACCAAAAAGTAACACACACACATAAAATTAAAAACCCCAAACAAACAAACAAACAAACAAAAAAAAGTAAAAGCAAAAAGAGAAGGCTTTACAAGTACTTCTACTTATTTTATGGGGACTAAAGGAGAAATTTCTTCAGGTATTTCAGATAAAAGTTTCATTTTATCTTTACACCCAGTTATGTATTCATTGGACAGGAAGTTTCTCCCATTCTACCTGAGCTTTTCCCAAAGGTTTTTGCAGAAATATAAAAATCAAACTATACTGAAGGAAAAACATAAATCAATTTAGACGTAAAAACCAGTTGTTAAACATGATACAAAGTGAATTATCTTTGAAGCCACTTTGTCGCAGTCAGCAATCATCAGAGTTAGGCAAAAAAAAACCTAAAAGAAAACAAAAAAATAAAGCAGTATGTCATAGAAAAGACCTGACAGTCACAGAATCCTCCTATTTACAGCCTATATGAGAAACATGGCTTTGTAAATGCAAAATGCTTCCCTTGGAAAGCAGAAAACATACAATAGTGGAAAGAAATATAGGGCTTACTTATTTTTCTATATTTGCAAATATTACTAGAGTAATACTGAGCATAAATATTACTTGTGTCTGCTTTATTAATTTTTCTGCTCTTGAATGCATTTACCAAGGGACTACAGAAACCTGAGTGATAAAAAGCAAAAACCCACTCAAAAAGCACTTGTCCACCTATGTGCATTTACTTCCCCTGTGTGTACCCTAGAAGCCATTTGAACGCTCATCCTCTGCCTTGTGCTGGTCAGAAGTACCTTCGCCTGGCAAGCCTGTCCGATCAGCCCTCACAGGGACCTGCTTTCCTCCACTGAAGATGCACTTTACTCAGTGGAGTGGCTTGAGATTCAGTATGAAGTGGAAGGTAAAAGTATGAAAGCAGGTTTAAGAGCTGTCCACCTTGGAAATTTAGTTCTGAGCAATGGGAAAACAGACCCAAGTTTTGATCTGGAGCATAGCTGCCTTGTTAAATAACACTTCTAACCCTCACCACATCGATCCAAGAACCAACAAACTTAGAATAAGAAATCTCCATAACACGTAACATAACAAAAAACCTCACTGGTCTTCCTAACTCTGTTTTTCCTACTCTTGTAATGGAGAAAAAAAAAACAGTACCTATGCTTAATAGTAACAGTGACAATGAACCCCTTTCACAGGGCAGAACCTGAAAGAGACTTCCATATTAGAAGACAAGCTTAATTTAGCATAAGGTCTAGTTAGCTACAATGAAACCTCTGGGTGTCTTTTCTGACCCAGGCTGCAAAGGCAAGCAGCACATAAGTAGTAGTACTCTCGCTTGGTAGAGTCTGCTCCTGAAGTTGCTGCTGTCTTTGCAGTCCTGACCCTCCCTGAAAACAGGCACTGCGCAAATGCACGACAGGTACTGCACAAATAATACCTGCTTGGGCTTTGTGCATGTGTGCACCTGCATGTAAACACAAATGCACCATTAAGACTGGAGTGTTGTGTACTAGCTGAAACTGCAAGCAATCTCAAAAAGAAATGACCAGGCTTGGAGACATACAGAAGTCTCCAGGTTTGTTTCTTTAATTTATTCCTGTTTCTGACCAGGCAGTCCTAAGTGACTTCACTAGGCACCTTTCCTTGCGCAGCTTGTTTCCACTCAAGTTATGGGAGAAATCAGCAAAACCAAACACCAGTGTGTTTTAGGTACTTCCCGAAAGCCACATGAGCTATAGAACGTAAAGCTAAAATCAAAGCCAAAGCCTTACCAATCCGAGTATTTGCTGGGCTTTGCAGGAGGTTTCAAAGCAATGAGTCAGATGATAAATGTACTGCAACACTAGACACAATACTGTAGGTAGAGACAGGTCTTTTGCTTTAATTTTTAATTTCCATTTTCTGTGGGTTTAGACAAACCACTGACATTACTTTAGCATAATACTTTGCAATGGATCAATACTTTAATTTAATAATGGTATTTTGTTGTCAACATATAATATATCACATAATGTCCTTGCATGGATGCTAAAAGAAATATGCCAAATAAAATGCAAGGCTTTGCTTTTACCAACGATCACAGGTTAAATCAATACAACGAGAATCCTTAGAGCCCCCAGAAGAATATTCTTCAGGGTTAAAAGGCAGCATGGAGCAATTTCAGCCATATCCCTTCCACTCATCATACCAGCGCTGTGAAATCTCTCCCAGGTCATGGGATTCCAACAAACACTTCAATAAAAGAAAAGGAGAGGAAATACATCTGAACAGAGCCAATGTGAGTGGGTCACATTTAAACATACCATTTCCTTATGACCTCAGAGGTAACTGCACTAGTTCCTAACTGTGAAGGGGATTCTAAATGGAAAACAGAATTAAGTCCAGTGTCACCTAACTTAATTGAAAGAGATTAAGTAAATTACTGCTGTAAAATATGAAGAAAATAAAAAAGAAAATAACTTCCACTGTAGTGGTAAGACTACAATTCTGTATTTATTATTTTATCTTGATGTTAGCCTTCCTGATGACAAGCATTTAAGATGGGAAACACGAATCTAATCATGTCTGTGGCACGTTGACTCATGATATGTGAATAGAAAGTAAGTGGGTATGAAAACGCAGCAAATGCTTTTAGAACTCCCAGTTCGTTTCAGTTTTGCCTGCTGGTCTTTTTTTTTAATCCAACAACTTCTGATGCATTATAAATTGATAAATAACTGACATTAATCTTAGTCAATGCTACAACCACGTGCTTTATAGTCATGTGTGCTCCCTTCAGTTTCAATGACAGCTCATGATCATAATGCAAAGCATTCACAGATACATGTCATTTGTTGGCAGAATGTTTCAGAGCTCTGGGAAGAGTAGGTCTGGTTTTACTATGGTTTGGCACCTCCCACAACACCCTCCAGTTGGTGAAAACCCCGCAGTTCCATCTAAGTGTCATCCTTAATGTGAAAAAGATATTTGAGTCAGTGCAAAATAAAACAAACAGCTTTTACCAAAATGTCAGCGTTGGTAACGGTTCAGCTGCCAGATGCTCGTTACTTGAACCCACAGCATGACAGACAGACAGAGATATGACTAGGATGAACGACTGGACCAGAAAAATCTTTAGCAGGAAATCAAAGTCCACTCAGGCTGCCGTCTGGACTCAAAAAAAAAAAAAAAAGTCGCAATTGGACTCCACAAGATATATTGACAGAGAGTTCTGTAACATCTCTTTCCTTGGTTACTATGCATTAGTTGAGCCCCACCTGCCTGACCTCAGTTCTCTGCATTAGCCTTTGGTCATATGAACACAAGAGAAACCACAGCGCTATTTCATAGCTGAATTCACACAGGAATTCTTATAAGTACAGTATCTCAATTTAAAGATAATAACATTACTGAAAAACCCAGACTACCATGAAAAATGCATATTGGAAAAATCAGGGCATGACTCTAGAAATGAAACCAATGGCTTGATAAAAATAAAACCTCACTGGTGTGTTCCAGTCAGTTGGTTGATTTTTCTGATCTACAGACTAGACTATCCTTCTAAATCAATGATTGATTTTTCTGTTGAGCACTGGATAAAGAGGCTCATGCTGAAAAGCCATAGTCCGTGCATGATCACGAGAAACACACGCAAGCACAAGACAGAGTGAGATACGATGAGTAAGTGGCTTTTGCTTAGTCAGAACCCAAAGGATCTTCATCAAGAACTTTCAAAACAGCTAACAGATAACTTGACTTTGAGTGAAACACAACCAAGAATTATTGTCATTATGCACACCCACAAAAAAGTGAAGGATTTCACAACATCTCCTCAGATGAATACACACATGAAGAGCAGGCTTTACCAACATTTACTTCAGGTGGGCAATCATCCGGCTTTGTGGAGGAATAACTCCTGATTTGCCTTCCATTTTCCTAACTTGTTTTTTGAGCCCATTTTAACGTGTTAAAACAATTAAACAAACTGCAACATGAATCTATATAAAGACAGCTGCTTCTTTTCTTAAACGCTGTGAAATGCTACATAACCTATGACTCCTGCCCACATATGTGCCTTGCCAAGCCAGAGGATCACACAAGGGTGTGCAGTAATTTGAAAGCAGGAGCATCAGATTTGTCATGTCAGATTTGCATTCACATGATACAACGGGATCCATGATTTTCACTTCAATAGCAGCTGGAGCAATGGGCACAGAAGGAACATGCAGCTCAACCTGCGAAATGAGGATGCATTTGTTTTAAAAAAATCCCTTTCTTTGTAAGAGCTGTTAGTGGCAGATGCAGATACTTGCTTTGGGGTCACACCATGTCAGCAGTTCACAGATTGCATCCCTTCTCCCTCTCCCCTCCAGTGGATACTGCAGCCTCAGAGAATCTTACATATATCCTCAGAGATGCATAGATGTATCAGGAAAGTACAGCTTGTAGGCTTTAAAAAATGTCCACATGCCCTACAAATTCAAATCCTTTTTTATGTAATCTATTTAATCTTCCATTAATGATAATCTCTGCTATCAATGTGCCCAAACAGGGTCAATTTCTGCTGGATTTGCACTTCTTGCTTTTCATCCTATAACCGAGCTGTATTTAATGAGGGGAAACACCCTGCTGTAAAAGGTATTAGCCGTCTCCCTAAAACAAATAATAGTTACAAGACTCTGCAACTGCCAGGAACATTTCAAGACTGTGCGTTTTCTTCCTCCTTTGTGTGTCTTGCATGGAGGAGAGTCCTGCCAGCTGGCCATTATTTATTTATCAGGATATTCTTGCCTTCTATACCTCGTAAGGAGACAGTGTAGAGGAGAGGAAATTGCTGTGGATTTCTCTTACCCAGAAAGACAGAAAGGAAAGGAAAGAAATAAGAGATTGCAAAGGAGCATTTAGCCCCCAATGGGTCCCACCTGGCAAGCCAGCGCTGCATTTCAGACACACATGGGTCACAGCAGCTTGGAACATCATGTAACACATCTGACTTGCACAACGCTTGAAAACAGAGACACGGGGAAATACAGGTTCCCTTTGCTGCTCTGTTCTTCACAGGTACCCTACACAGCTCCCCACACCTGAGCAAAATGGGCAGGGTTCAGCTCCACAAAAGACCTTCCTTCTGGTAAGAAGTGACTTCCTCAGGTTGACTCCGCAGAGCGAGCAAGCAAGCTCTGACACACCTGTAACGGACGGTTCTGTCTTAATTACCGCAGCAGACACCGGGGAAGCGAGGGACTGCCTTGTTTGCTCTTCTCTGATTTAGTGATAGCTTTATTCGTGATCACTGCCAGCCACCCGCCACCTGCACACCCACCCCCCCCCCCAGACACATCCAATTTGCTGCGCTTCTCCCGATTTTGTTAATTCACGAGATCGGTTCGCTCTGCGGATGCTCTCTGCCCCAGGGCTCATCAGCAAATAGATTAATGGACAAAATAAAGTTCAGATGACTTGCTAACAAAATCCTCTGGCGGAACAGCCGTATATTAGCATGCAATAGGGGAGCCCTGGGCTCTGAATGCAGTTCAGGTGGTAGCATTCAATTGAACTGACGTTCCCAGCAGAAGCAACTAAGAGTTAATGTAGGACACACAGCCTCTCATTTCCTATGTTGCATCCAAGAAAACGCAGAAGATTACTATAATATAGCATAATCGAGCATTTCACTAAATAGCACCGCACAGAAGTTCTTTTGGCACGGATTGCCTTTGTCCTAGATAACCTTTATGAGCAGCTGGAAGTTGACGCACCCGGACCAAACGATTTTTCAGATTGAGTCCCAGTCTCTAGGTTTGTGCCTGGGAGGGAGGGAAGAGCCAGCCACCGAGCATCAGTCGGGGAACTAGCCCCCTCCTCTGCTTAAAAGAAATAGTCCTTCACGGCAAGACGGTGCTGTGGCTACGCACGGGAGTCAGGAAAGCGTTTGGCTGCATCCGCGTATTCGCGGAGTGCCCTGTGCTCCTTCTGGCGGAGCTGGCGGCGGCTCTTGTAGGAGCCGAGCGCTGGGACGGAGGGGACATTCTTCGGGAGCCCGCTCCCGAATATTCCAAGGAAAACGACAGTACGGGAAGCCAAAGCCCCTCACCGGCAGAGAGGGAGAGGCACAACCCCCCCACTCCGCAGCTCCCGAGGGCGGCTCTCCCCGCTGCCCCTTCTGGGAGCCGCCGCTACATAGGGGACCATCAATTGTACCTCNAGGGGGGGCTGCGTCTTTCCTAAAAGCCACAGCGAAACCGAGTCACCACAAGCATGTACTCCCGCCTCGCCACCCATCACACAAGCGGGGAACTTGCCTG
>VXBZ01006334.1:0-14039 GCA_013399135.1 Heliornis fulica | reverse complement strand
CATTCCTTCACATCCACGCTCCTTCTCGCCTCTCCCCTTTCTCCTCTCCCCTCGGGGTGGGGGATCTTTTCTTTCCGTCTGTCTTTCCTTCCTTCCTTTCTCCGCTCCCTCCCCCGCCCGCTCGGCTCCTGACTATGCCCGGCCGCGGCGCAGCAGCATCCCCCGGCTGCTCCGCGGGGAGGCGGCGGCGCGGCGCACCCGCCACTCCGCGGCCCCGCGGCCAACCCGCGGCCGGCGCCGGGCCAGGGAGGCCGATCTGCGGGCGGGGCCCGGGGGCTGGAGGCACGGCTCCGCGCAGCTCCTCCGCGCCCGCGCTAAGTCCGGCCCGGCATCAAAACTCCAGCGAGGGTTCCCGAAGGGGGAAAAAGAAAAAAATTTAAAAAAAAAAATCCACACACAGAGAAAAATGAAGATGAAACCCTGGAGGGAGAACGGCAATGACCCAGACGGCAAAAAATACGGATCCGGCAAATAAATAGGCACGCAGAAGGCAGCTCCTGACAAGCTTGCAGCTTCTGTTCAATTGTGCATTCCTATCGCAGCGCAAGGGGGGCAGGCTAGCGCGCACGAAGTGAGGCGCCTCCCACCAAAGCCTAATGGTGGTTTCTTAATGCGCACAAGATAAATAAATGATCCAGGCAACCCCCTCGGGATGGTGTATGCTACGGCAAGCGGAGCCTAGGAAAGGGAAGAAAAAAGGGTGGGGGAGCGCCTGAACCCATCCTGTGGCAGCAATCCCATAGGCTGCTGCTGCGTGTCAAAAAAGACCTGTGTGGAGGGAGCGGCGTGGGGTGTGCGTGTGCACGAGGAGGTGGAGACACCTTTAGAGAGGATTCCCGGCAAAAGACCAGGGCTCAGGACAGAAAGACCAGGATCATCCTGTGCTATCCGATAACTAACAATAAGCAGCGTTTTGATGTTGTTTTTCAAGGGGATTCCCTAAAGGCAAACAAAAGCTATCAGACATCGGGCAACAAAAGGATAGCCCTTGGCAGCAGGTGGGGGACCACCGGTGGCTCAGGCACATACTGAGGCTGCAGCTCTCCGGGGGTGTTGCCAGACAAGTTTTGATATTGAAACCACGAACAGGTTTTTGATCTGTTACAGAGTTGAACTCCAAGTTCGATGTGGTCAAAGCATGTGCTTTCCATTCAGGTAATTGGCCAGAAGATTTCAGCAGTGAGGGTGGGCACTGAAGGGTTAACAGCGGTGTGCCAGTGGCAGCTTTCTATCCACCTTCCAAACTTTAGAAAATGGTCTATAAAATTATGTATAGACAGATGTTTGTTAGAAACCCTTTCTTCTGAACTGTTACCTCATTGGTGTCATTTCCTGCTATTGACACATAAGTATAATTTCCTTAGTCATGTATTTAAAAGTATATTAATATTTATACAGAACAATTGAGCAGGAAAGTTGGAAACAAGCTGTGAAATACATTAGTTCTGTATATACACAGAAAATATAGAAAATTAAATATTGCAACTGAAATGTTTCTTCTTGAATTTTTCTTCAGAATGACTGTTAATAGCACTTAGGAGATAATATCAAAATTATATTAACTAGACATCTAGATTGTTGTCACTTCAAGCAATCCAACTGGAGTTTGGCATCTTCTTTAAGATGCTATGCTAACAGCTATCAGGAAAATCTGTGGTAGTGGCATAACAGGTCAGTGTACTGTTTAAACACTTCAGGCATTTATTGGAAAACATGAGTATATGGCTCTCTAATCCTTTGATGAAGAGGCAAGGATTAGGAGAAAGCATTTAGAAACAACCACATGAGCATTTCTCAGTACACAAATGGATGCCCAGTAGAGCGAGCAAATGAGAACACGGGGAAGTTTTGGGAATCCAGGGAAGCTTTGTCACTGATTTTATGGAATCCAGCGTTTCTTAGGGAAAACCAAATGCTTTCAGTCTCAAGTGCCTGTCCTGCACAGTACTCACCTTCCTTGCAAACTATGAATACAATTGACCTGCTCCAGGCTTTGCATTACCTTTACAAATATCCTTTAGCTCTTGGCTTTTCTGCAACCATAATGCTATTCACCAAGCTTGATACGAATCATTCTTTACATTCATTTTAAAACAATTTGTACATGCTTCTTAGGAGAACAGAACACAACAAAAATGTTTTATGACCCTCACAAGACAGAGCTTTTATTTTTCTTGAGACTATGTCCTGAAGTCTTTCAGTGTTTCATCTGTCTCAACTGCACTTCCCCCCAGTAAGATTTTCAAGCTGTCAGCTCCTAAAATTTGTAATGGTTCTAATGGAAGATATCAGGCTGTGATACCATTAAGATGACTCAAGTGTAGCCATTTCATTGTTTAATATTGAAAGGCTTCCTGTATTATGAGTAAAGATTTTCAGGCTTCTTTTTGTACAATTTACCATTCTTATCATTGAGAGTTGACAAACCATTCTTGGAATTGATCGTGGAATGCTTTCAATATGCCTCACTTAAGTGAATTACTTAAAAAACAGGCATTCCCCTGATAAGTTAATGAAGATCTTACCATTGACTATTATCCTTCTTGAAGAATGTTCTTTGGTCTAAAAATATGAGATGGCTGTGGATCTTGATACAGGAAGCTCAAAGCAGCTTTCCCTTAACCTCACAGTAAATGCAAATACATTTCAGGGAGGTCATCCTGCAGTTAAAAAAAATGCCATGCACCTAGGCAGACACTGGAGTTCAGGCAATGTATGGAAAACTCTCCCTGTAATAACATTATGACGTGTACAAAAACACAGTCTCTGAATGCTTTAGATTATTTCTCTGTCCTCAAAAATAATATTAAAATCATAATCAGTTTCTCAAATCAGCCCACTCTTGTTAAACTGAATCTGTTCAGTGCATTAATTCTAATTTACGTAGGTATTTGGTAAATTTCACTTGCATTTCTTCCTACTCATTCTGTATCATAGCCTAACTCTTTTACTTTTTCTGGAAATACGTTTATCATGATCAGAAAACAACACATAGTTTTTTGGGGTTTTTTTTTTTACTCTTCTTCATAATATGCAAAGAAGCCCTTAGTATCTCCTTGAGGACATCTGTGACTGGGATGGAATAAAATTATTTATCTACGCTGGAGTCATAAGTGGTATTTTCTTTGAGACACAGAGAGCAGGCACACTGTTTATGCATGTAAAATGCATTTATGCTTTGTCACAGGGGGTTATGTTTTGGCTGTGCAGAGTGTATGTCACTGCTAACAGTTCTGTTACAAGAGCGCTGTTGGTGTCTGGCTTCATGCATGCCTCCATACAGGAGAATGGTGTACAGGCACTTGGTCTTCAAATAGTGCAACGTAATAAATGAGATAAAGGAGTTAGATTTAATTTAACTCTTACAGAATTTGTCCTAGAAATCTCAGGATAACCATCTGCAGAACAGCCAACAAAAGAAACAGAAATTCAGATTTGGAAAAGACCCTTTTGGAGCCATGCCATTTCAGCATCAAAACAATGCTCATGTGAAATGACTGTATTCCAATCCCACATACACATGCAGGTAGAAGTCTGACCTTCCTCCCCAATTTTACAAAATATCTGAAGACATTAATTGTAATTCTTGTAAATATTTGCAGCTGAGATAAAGCCTCTACTGTTACTTTGCTTTATGAAGCTAGCAGCCACTGGAACAGTGGCTGGAAATGGAGTTCCTCCAGCACCCACCTCACTTGCTGTATTCTGTCGGTTTGGCAACTGGATGTGGAAAACAAAACCGATTTTCACAAACAAAGGATGCTAGAATTGGGGCTGGTTTTATCAATAGATGTGAAACTGCTGGGGCATTTTCCCAAACTAGAGTATTTCAATATTCTTTGCTTCATTCTTCCTCATAACTTTAACTCTCAGCACAGCTACAATATGTGTCCCTAATGGTTGGTTCAGTTAGGGAAAACCTTGGGTTTTGTCTGAGTTCGGCATGTAACTCTACTCCTTCTTCCATGTGAAACATTTAAGTAGCACATCCTCATTAACCAGTGCTCAGGACTGAAGTACTCTTTCCCACTCTGATTGCTAAAATAGCTGTTGGTCAAGACAAACAGACCAAGTTTTACTCAGCTGACATAGTCAAGACACTTGGGCTATATACCTGTGTGTAATGTAGAGTCCAAAATACTCATTCCTCCTTGTATTTTTACACAGGATGTTGTAAATGCTCCTGATGCCCAGGAGGAAGAGTGCAAGGCACAGAGTGAGAAATCCAGTGCAGAGTTCGAAAGCATGGCAGCCATTTGAGACATTAGCAAGCTACCAATTAGCATTATGTCAGTCCCAGACAGGTGTGAGATGAGTGACAGTTAATTTTGGCATAAGAAGTGTCTTCTCTCTCTCACTGCAATATAAACTCTGAATAACAATTCCGTGGATAAATTAATTGGATAAAATACACCTATCCTTTTACACAGTGCAGGTAGGCTGATTCCTCCTCAACACTCAGCATGTCCTCAGGTTTTCAAATCATGTGTAACTCATTACACTTGAATGTACATCAGTTAATATACACAATCAAATATTTATCTTGGCACGGTTCATAATGGTTAACTGAAATATGTCATGACATTAGCAAAAAGTTCCACAGCCCAAATCCTACCAAATATTATTCAATAAGGAAATATTACTAAACTGAGTACTTTCCTTGGAGGAATTTATTACTAAATAACTGAAATCCTAAAGGCCGGACTCACTTTGTATCAAGCCCATGCTCTCTACTTTCAGCTGACCATAAATTCTAAGGATTTCAGTGGGAGAAATTCTGTTTGGCAAGAGTAAAAC
Source organism: Heliornis fulica (assembly GCA_013399135.1). Lineage (NCBI taxonomy): Eukaryota > Metazoa > Chordata > Aves > Gruiformes > Heliornithidae > Heliornis > Heliornis fulica. The sequence goes on along the minus strand of VXBZ01006334.1, from coordinate 9,242 downwards.
TGAAGTAATTTACTAATCCTGATTTTAGTGGTATTGTATCAGCCCCTTAAGAACACACTTAATAATGATTTCAGTCAGAAATATGGTGACTAGTCTTAACAATGCCCTTGTGATATTCTGAAGCCACCACAACATAACAAAAATGCATATTTTACTCTTCAAGCCAGTGTAACCCCTGAGATTTTTATCAGGAACATAAATTTCAGATGCCAGAGAAAGAAATATTTGAAAGAAAATATGGAAAATGCCATCAAAAGTGCTTGCTCTAAAGCACAATGAAATCAGCAGAAAATTTCAGTATAATCCAGATTCTTGGAATAAGCATCAAAGCAAAATTCAAATCTTTCCAAGATTTAGGACAAAATGGTAGCAACAGCAAGTGAGAAAGCCTATGAAGCAACCAGATATCAACAGTCAAGAAAGTTGAACTTGTTTACTATTATGACTCTCCCCTTTTTCCCAACACTTTTTCCACTCCAATTAGTATACTTGATCCCAATTAATCAGGCAGAAAGGGAATATATGCTATATTTCAGACTTTGGAATCTTTCCTTTTTCTTTTCACAATTGTTTGCTGTCCTGCGTACCTTCTGCTAAGTACAGAGAATACTACTGCTAGGTGTTGCTTGGTGAACGTGCTAGCAGTGAACATTGTCAAATGAGACTAGACACATTTTGGAAGTGCTCACACTTCTACCAGTCTAACACAAGGAAAAACGAATAAAGATTTAAATACCTTTAGCTCTGCTGTCCGTTGTAGAAACTTTTGGAGAGGAAGAAGGGGTCCTGCCCCTTCTTCCTCTGCCCCTTGTCACCTCTCTGTAAAAACTTTGCCTCTGCAAAGTTTTTGCAGAGAGGTGACAAACTAACTGCTGTTTCTGCAGTGATTTTTGTATGCTACCAATGGGGAAAATTACAAACTCTTAAAATGTACCTGAGAGAAAGGTGGGTGCTTGTCTGAGTCCTCTTCTCTGTGATAGTCCCAGGGATGGGCAGGGAAGTGTACTGGCAGCCTCCAGGTGATGGGTGCTCCAGCAGTTGCTCTGCTGCAGAGGCACAACCATGAAAACTCCTCCAGTAACTGGTCCGAAGAGTCCAAATCTTCTTTCTCAGCTTCCCCTGGAAATTAACCCAAACACAGACGGTCAAATTTAAGAAGGACCTGAGGCACCCAGAGACTGAATTGATTTCACCTATTTCAGTTTGAGAACTGAAATACTTCCAAATAGCAGATTTTGATTATTTTATTTTTAATTTACCTGCAGGAGTAACAACACGGGACAAAGAGTGCACCTCCAGAGGACTTCAGACTAAGCCTGAAATCATTGCCTTCTCTAAAACTACATTTACTAACACTGTTTTTTTCCAGTCTTGGTTAGTTTTGATGATAAATAAAATTACCTTCTGTCACAGTCTTTGAATAAACAGTACATTCATCATAGCTGTTACATTAGAAAGTTAGATTCTATGCTTAAATAAATTATTTCCTTTTTTTCTAAAGTTATTACAGTGATCAAAGACAAAGAAGGGCTATAGAAGCACCAGAAGTCTACATTAGAGGGAGGAACAAAACAGTGATTGGAATAGTAGAACCTAAACTAACTTTAATGTTAGTTGATAGGAGCAGATAATGATTAGAACTTCTTCATTAGTCCCAGGAATTAAACTACGTCCAGAAGGACTGGCTTCTATGCCAACAATGACCATATCAAATCCATCAAGCCAATATTGCTGTTGATTTTAATATATAGAGAAGTAGTGTCAAGAGAAACTGCTATGAGCAATTAATTTTGTGTAGATCCAAGAGAAATTAAGTTTCTTTGCAGTATTAGCATTCATCCAGAAATTCATTCTCACCAGAATGTTTTATTGCAGTATGGACTAGGTGCCAAGACTGAGTAGGCCACTTCAGCTATGGATTTGCTTTTCAGTCTTGGATAAGGTCTTTTATCACAATTTCCTTATATTCAGAATGAAGTTTCCTTACTACTTTGTTGTTGTGAGTTCCTTCACATCATTTTGGTAAATCATTGTAATGGAGCTTTTCATCGCTCAGTGTTTTGTTTGGGCTGTTGTTAGGGGGAGTTGATCATACTCAGCCTGTGTGAGTTCAACTTAAACAGTGCTTCTTGTATGAAAAATGTCAAAATCAGCCATTGACATTCAAATCTCTATGCAACAAGGTCGCAAATTTATGTTTTTAACCTTGAATTGTTCAAAGGTAGCAATGCTGAACAACGCTGACCCATACCTTCCCTGCTGGAACAGGCCAGCTCTCCCATAGCTCAACAGGAGCTGACCCCATACATTCCAGGACAGAATTTGTCCCATGGAAGCAAGATTTCCATACCCCAGTGTTAAGCAGCATTTATTCCTGCTATGGCCTAATTCATATCAAATGTAAGGCAATTGCCTGGGAGACTTACAATATCAAAAGTAATGAGTGCTACTGATGTGATTTTGGATGTCAGACTCCTATTACTTAGGAGGTTCAGCAGCTTAGCAGGTATCTCTTTAAAAGCTGCCCTGAGTGTCCAGAACAGCAACAGGTAGACCAAGCCAAGGGGAGCAGTCTCCTTATCCTTCAACATAACACAAAAGACATTCATTCTATCACACTTCATGGAAATAGTTTTGTGGCGTCCGTCCTTAGAGTTATATTTGAATGACCCTTTGAAGTAGAAAAAGCCCACAGGATCTCATCATTCTCATAGCTTAATCAGGAAGAAAAGCTGGATCTTTCATCTTTAAAGCTTTGAGTCATCCATGAAATCATTCAAATTTTCCAAGCACTTCACCTCTTGGTGGATTTCAACTATGTAAGAAAAACACGTTTGTGGGTTTTTTTTCCCTTCAACACAGGAGTCAGATTGAACTGTTTCTTAGCACCCCAATGTATGAGGAATTTTTCTATACCTAGCCTAAAAGAGCATAAAGATTTTCAAAAACAAAGCAGATAAGAATCCTGTTTTTATCACTGTTGTGTATTTGAATTTAACTGCAAATGGAGAGACTAGGGAGGGACAGTAAGAAATAAAACAATGCCTAGAGAAAGATAGCTGCTGAATAAAGATTTCAAAGAGAACAAGAGATGGAATGTTAATTGATAAATACCTGACTGATACTTTTCTATGCAGAATCTATTGTATTAAAAGCTGTGATTAAAGAAAAAAATAGATATAAAAAAGAGGAGGGATGTGCTCTGAAAATTTTAGGATTTTTGAAAGTAATCACATTGCCAAAAAATTAGTGCAATTTTCTACCTTAGAGTTTTAAAAATACTAGACATTTAAAAAATCCCAACACCCTAGGAATCAACTATGACTTTGTCCCATTTGGTACCAAAGCAGGCCCAAATCACCTGCTAAACAATGTCACGCAGCTCCATTCTGCATACAAAGACAACTGTGCAAACCTTTCTGGTTGTAGAAGCAATACAATACAGAATCACCTTACTGAATCAGGTTTTAAGATCAAATTACTCATCTGTGACCTACCAGGCTATTGTGGCAGTCAGAAATTGAAGCAAGTCTCTTGTCATCACCTGGGATGCACAGAGGCATCCATAAACAAGAGAGCTATATGAAATGGTTTTTTTAAAAAAAATAATAAAAAAAATCACAAAGCAGGATCAGATTTTATGTACAAAATGAAGACTTTTTTATTTAAAAATGCTGTAAGCAAAGGCTAAGTGGCCCAACTTCATACACTGCTCAGCTACTCATTTGTACTACACTCATCCACATTTCTCTTCATCTCTTTTTGGAACCCACATCTATTTTAAGGGGAAACCTCTCCTATCAATCTCTCTATCATCAGGGAATCAAACCCAGCAGAACAGAAAGTCTGTACTCAGAACTCAGGGGACAGAAATGAAGATTTCAAATTCTGTTGCTTCAGCTCCCTGATCATCCAAATCTATGAGCACCCTCAAGGTTGCCATATAAGCTTCCACTGCTATTTCTCCACTTTATATGTTTCTACACTAGAACACAGTACAAATTAACAATGTCCACAGTGTAGCTAAATATTGTTCAAACCTGAATGTTTAAAATCTGAATTTTCAATGTTTACTTGGAGTTCTCATATGAAGCACCACTGTCAAAAGTGCTGCAGATGATCTGCTTCCATTAAAATTACCAGTCAAGTGCATGAATTCTGCAAAAACCTAACAGCCACAAATTCAGGTGCCTGAAAGTAAAGGTTAACTTAATTTCTATCACTTTGGAAGTCAAGATGTATTGTTATCCCTGAATTTTTAGCCCTACATACTGAAGTCTTGAATACACTTTGAGCCAAAACCAGATGTGTGATCAGAAGGAAGAGGCATGCTTTAGAAGATTAATCCTGATTTGTTTTTTGGCATCAAGAGGAGGTGGGGACAATGCATGGTATGAATTTCCCTTATATAACTGTGTTTATGCCATGAATGAGGAACCTGTACTGTAGATGTTGCTGCCCTCCCTTTCAATGCAGGGAAATATCAGCTTATAGATGTCATTACTATACTTTAGAGGATATGCCCTAGATTCAGCTGTTCTAAACAGAGACTTCAAACTCAGCATCTATATTTCTGCCCTGCTCTACTGGCACCTACAAGAAACCTTCCTCTAGAAGCTCATGACAAGCAGCTTTTTAATCAAAAACTGCCCCTAAAATTAAATATACTGGTTGTAAATTCAAAAGCATACAAAGGCATGTGTACAAAGAGGAGAAATCCCATAACCTTTGGTCTCAGAAAACCTGTCACATCTCACTAACATGGGGATATCTTAGTAGTTGTAAATCTATTCTTCAGAGTCACTGTCTTCATTCACTGGTTTTGCACAAACTATCCTTAAGTACTGAGCTGCCTTTCCTTTCTAGAATGAGGAAGCTTTTAATGATTAAGCATCCTTCTGATAAAGCAGTGATATAATTTTAATTACTTCCCCAGTGATGGGCTCACCATTCATTCTTAGTAGGTAATGTACAGAAAGTTGTCTTGCCTCTGGTTGTTGCTTCATCTCCTACTTGTTCATCCTAAAAGCTTCTTTTGATTGAGTTTGAAAAAAATCAAGCAGGCAAATGTGTACATATACCTAATAGCATACGCAGCCTGACTTCCTCCACAGCACATTGCTTACATACACAAGTAAGATAAAAATTGCTGCTAAGATGAAAAACACTTTTCATCTTAAGACCCTATTTCCTATCGCATAAAACTTTCTAAAAATATGTTCCTTTTGAGATATATATTTGCAATTTCAATGCTAGCAATGCCAGCCAAAGTGGGAACTTTGAAGGAAATGTTAAGCTCAATCAGTTCAATCATTAAAGTTATGCAAATGGAAAAACACATTCCTTCTTTTCAAACATTGCTATATTTTAGTTGCAATCATAAGATTCAAGAAGTGAGGATGGCATATAAATGTCAAAAACTTGACAGCATCATAGGGTGAAATCCAGTCCCAGCTGTGGTCAATGGCAGAGCTTCTCTGTATTTCAACAGGAACATGATTTTACTTACAATCTTCACAGAGCAACTGAGAACTGACTCAAGCTTAAAAGTGAAGCTGTTGAGATTACTTGTCTGTAGGAGCAGACAGCGTGCCACTAGCTAAAGAAGTTCTGAAGCCAAATGCACAAACCCAAAAGTGATAGCAAGAGAGAATTGTACTGCACATCATATGACGTCTTTGATATTCCATTTTGACAGTACTTGCAGTCTAGTGGAAAAGAAGCAACACAAATGTCACATTCCTTGTCATGAGACCATCATGGTGCCACAGCATCCTCCAAGAGGCAAGGTTTTACTTAGAGGATGGTGCTACTTGCTGTTCAGCAACTATCATTGTCTATTCATTTCAAGTATATGAAAAATAAGTTGCATAAACAGTGAGGAAACCTGTTTCCTCCTACCTCATCCAGAATATGTACCAGAAGTTATCCTCTCAAAAGCCAGAAGTGTTTCCTGCCTAACGAGAGTACTTTTGAGTGGGGGGGTCCTTCCCCACATTCCATCCCTTTACTTACTGAATCAAAGACACTTTTAATTAGAAATTGTTATCTTCATTAAAAGCCAATATGACAAGAGGAGTCATCATTTGATGAAATGCATTCCTCTTTCTTAACACATAAAAGTTTTGTTTCAGCATTCACTTTGGAAAGCAAGTTGTGCAGCAGATGCTCCCCTTTGCCACTAGGTCTTGTTTAAACTGACACACACACAAAAAAAAAAAAACAACCCCAAATAAAAATCTATTTTTGAATGAATTCTGAAGAGGAAAATTCTGAATAATGTAGTTTTTAAATCATTGTTCAAAAATGTCACCTACGGCAGTACAATAATTTAGTCAGATATTTCATACTATTGAATAGAGCCCGTTGAATTAGAGATCTTTCTTAATAATACAGAATATTCTATACTATCAAACTCTTACAATATTTGCAATTTAGTCAAGCAAATCAGATAAAAGTCAGACTTACTGTAAGAGCCAAAGGTTTACATTCCAGCAAATCTGAATTACTTGTTAGCTCATGAATGGCTATGCTCACTATTTTTTCAGAAAATAGCAAGAGACTGAGATTGCTTAGTTTTAAATGCACTGTAGTATACTGATCTCTATGAGAACCTTGAGAAACATTAAGTAGATCTATGGCCAAGGTAGTTGAAAATCAAAAACCACCAGAAAAGTAGTTAGAAAAAAAAAAAAAAGAGCAGTTTCAAACTGAGATCAGTAGGAAGTACAATCTCTTCTTTCTTCTAAAGCTACAAAGGTCAATTTTTATATTCAAATAATGTATAATATACTGGGATATAAAGATTTTGCATTTTTATTCTTTTTCTTTCAAGTTCAGAATCACCAGCAAAGAAAATTACTCTAATTGCAATGCTTTGCATACAAATAGTGATTACAGCTTAGTGGATTGTTAGGACATGACACCACACAACTTATTAGATCAAATTGAGTGACGCCTACACCATACCAATTTTTTCTGTGTAGATGAATCAAGTTAAGTTCTCTCAGAAAACAAATATTTATGACCAAAAAGTTACAGGTGTCAAATCTGCTGGGCACCAGTCAGACTATCCCTGAGTCAGAGCTATGAAATAATCATAGGAAAAAACAGTCACAATGTAGGATGGCATTAAAAACCAACAGCAGCAAGATCAATTTTAATTAGTTTCCAAAGAATGAATATGTAGAGACCAAACCCTTTCTTCAGTATAAAAACAGCTTATTTTTTACTTGGTTAGTTTTAGGGAATTCATCAAACGGATACTGATTGACTGAAAAAGTGCTTGTGAAAGCACTGAAATAATGAATTGCATTGAAACTTTCTTACTCCTTTTTTTTTTTCCCCTTATGCATTCTCTTACAGAGTTAAATACAAATATCTGGAGGATGGAAATGCTCTCTAACATTGTACATTCATAATGAAGTATTTCAACATACTACTTAGGGCCAAATTAAAACAGTCCATAGGAAAAAAAATTGCCACTTCATGTACAAGACATTGTATTTTTTAAACTTTTAATTAGATTCCACTTTTAAGGGATATATTTTGGCAAGTATTTGAGATATGTGGTGTTGGGGCCTGTGCGGCTTTGTCTGGAAAGCATTCGGTGTGGGCGGTCAGGCAGGAGAAACCAAGGTCAGTGAAAGAGGGAAGTTGCTGATGTGGCAGCTAAGTTGGGGAAGTTCCAAGAAAGGAGGATGCCTGTCCGGGTAGGGGTGTAGCCATAGCAGATAAGGTAGCCAATCAGCTTAGCTTGTGATGTGTGAGTGGCATATGTATGGAGATGGTTTCGTATATAATGTCACAGGGTGGAATGATTCTGCATCATACTGGTGTGTCTGGTCATTCTCGGCTCGCATGGAACTAAAAGACCCCGGTGAGTGGTGACCCCAATGTGATCCTACCGACCACTACCCACCGGGAGAAAGCGAGGCATCCTGACCGGCCGGTGGAGAAGGTAAGCCGGGCCAGCCAAGAGAGGCGGGAGCAGATCTGGCAATAGGGACAGTTTTTCGGCAGGATGGGAATTGCTGCATCAGCAACGGAAAAAGCAGCTCTTCAGAGCCTACTCCAGATAGCAAAAGAGACTGAGACCAAGCTGCTGGAGGGAGATCTCTCGGCACTGTTGGTCTGGTGCCGGAGGAAGGGACTGGTAACTACCCCAGATCAACTTTTTGAACAAAAGACTTGGGAAAAAGTGGGCAGAGAACTTAGGAACAGTATTACAGTGGGGAACAAAGAGGCGAAAAAGTATGCGTCCACTTGGAGAGCAGTCCGTCTGATGATAGATCAAATGCATGGGCAGGCCCAAGTTACGGCCGCAATATCACGAGCTACTAAGGCTGCAGGAAAGGACATAATTGAAGAACTGATAAAGGAAGAGGAGGTGGCTGATAATAAAAGCTTGTTACCTGGTTTTACAGAGCCTCCCACGGCATGCTTGGTAACTAAGGCGGAAAAAGAGTTCTGGGGTGGCGATGACTTAGATGTGGGGCCGTGGCCAGCTCTGCCGAGCCAGACACCGAGTGCAGGTGTTTTAAGGATGACCGGCATGAGTAAAGAGACTGATTCAAGCCTCGTTCCCTTGCCCATGGACATTGATGGGGGGGGTCCAGGTGCTCCCCCACCCTACCCCAATACCAGCGAGTTGGATTTATGGGCTGCACTCCAGGACCGGGAAAGTGCCATGACAAAGCTATTGGATGAAATGAAAAAATTAGATAAAGGCACATCTAAACAGGCAGTACGAGATGCTTACAGGAAGGCTCATCAGGCTATTGTAAACGGCTTGTGTGCAGTGGGGGAACAAGTGTGTGATCAGCCAGGAGCCACTGGATTAAGCATAAATCCCTTTTTAGACTCCCGAGTGGAACCTTCCACTCCTCCTGTGGAGGCACCTCCTTCCAGGACTGGCAGTGATCCAAGTCGAATTAGGCAGTGGGTCATACGATGTTTCCAGGATGGAGGATGGACTGTACCAGNTGGACTGTACCAGACGCAGGGGACTACCTCCGGTCAAAGTTTGGGCCAGAGGCGGGGCTAACAATGGACGAAATGCAGGAAATAACTGGTGTCTGGGAAATGACTGGAACAAAGCCTAAGATGGCTGAGGCAAATTACATGAACTGGAAAGAGTGGTTTAAGAGAGCATCCGGGTCTGGAGATACTACTCAGAAAGCCACTGACTCCAGCTACCGAGGCGATGGGCCACCAGCAGGCCCCCCCACCAAAGACCCGAA